>JAYMGJ010000317.1:0-42180 GCA_037178675.1 Scleroderma bovista
TGTTCTCCTGCGCTCACGCTTTCAGCCTCCAAACGCATATCCTCGACAAGGAAACCAGCGCTCTACGCATATACCTTTGTGGGCCTCTCTTATTGTCTGCGCTATAAAGCCACAAATATTTTGACGTCTTCAACATGAATCCCATCGTGACCCCTTCTCACCAAAGAAGGTGGCAACAGCCGACTTCCTGCGTATAGACCGGAATGGAATCATCAAAGAGCGGTCCTGAACCTACAACTATTTACTTCGCACATCCTGGGGACGTGTGTTCGATAGCGCTCTAGTCCTCGAGAAAATTATAATAGCAACTTGTGGCGCCGCCGCTTCCTCCACTGCAGTTGACCCAGGTATCATCATAGTGCGCCTTTATTTTTCCCCTGACAAACCTCACTACCCACAGCACAGCTGGAATTCCAGTGTCCTCGGTGGAAAAATCTCGAGGCACATACTCTCGGCGCCTCTCGCAGCAACACATATTACCGTCCTACACACACCCACACGTGACCATACGAGGTGAATCAGCTATCCGATTGGCAGCCGACGAACATCGAAGAGAATCCTACAGCTGACATGGCCACACGGAGGAATCCCCATCTCCTCGATCTTGAAGTTTGTCATAGAACATGCTGCGCATGGTCATATTCATATATGGTTCCGTTCAGGTTTACTCAGCATTTACAGCGTTTTCCTCCATCCGGGAGCGCGAATCCATACGGCCTCAAGCACAGTCCTAGCCTGGACACAGGTCCTGTCCGGCGTCATACCCGGGGCTATGCCAAGTATGTAACTGATTCAAGTCTCTCCCACACCGGGGATTTGTCCAGAAATATGAAGAAATAAAATGCGCAGCACGAGCACGGAACTCCGTGTATCTGCCCGGCAAGATAACCCGGAAACCTCGGCTCGCCGCATTATCTTCTTTGATCCGGTTGTCATTCAATCATTGCGAATGTTTAGTTTATGGATTCCCCTGGCTTGTGAAGAAGTCCAGGCTCGGTGGATCTCTTTCCGATCGGTCCCGCACCCGGACCCAGGTCTGGCTCTGCGCAGTATCGAGTCGATGGACGATGGTAATACATTTCGGTGACGTGGCAGATCCCAGCGACAGTCATATCACACTTCGAGGTCTGATCGTTGGTCCCACAGCACACTGCTCATGTGGACAATGATGGTGGGCCAGACGATTGTCCCAAAGTGGAGACTGGATACTGTTTGGACCTAATGCAATATCCGAAAACCCCGATCGTTGTCAACCCATGGTCCAGCCGAGGCGCAGGTTCGATGAGACATGTGGCTGGGACCTTCTGGCTGATTCGCTGTTGGTCACTAAATCAAATGGTGCACAATCGTACTCTAATGACGGAATGTGGACAACATATCGGATATGGGTGGTGGGGCTGCGATGTGAAGCACCATTTGATATCTTTCGTGTGGTGGACTGGTATCGATTATCTAGACCCTCTGCCAACTTATCGTGGTATGTGATGAGCTATGCGTATGTCGCTCATCCAGAAATCTGCGGCCACCCGTCATTTCTGGCCAGGTCCTTAGATATCTCGGACGCGCCAAAGTTGGTGCTGGCCATAGAACGTGCTCCCACAGTTGCAGGCATGTGTGCCAGGAATGGTATTTCGATCTGACAGTTCAGAACGTTCAATGCCCGGGTTTGTCATAGGGTCATGCAACCTATGACCAAGTGAATCCCAGGACGAGCCTATACGCAGTAAATGCTCACTTGATTGCTTAAGAGTTCCCAAGTTGATCTCGTTGAGCGTTCCATGCCATTGGCTGACTGCCAAGTGGCGACTGATTCGATGTGATTCATGTGAAAGCTGCCAAACCCTTGATGCGTGAACGCCATTGGCATGTTTGATTTCATACTGTTAGGACCCTCGCGCTTTGTCCAACCTATGACTGCGAGAAGTCAGTCCTTGAAAATTGACATGGCAGACATACTTGTGTGATAGAGGTCAAAGCAAGAATTTTGGGCTTTGATAGTCTCGAGGATGTACTTTCTGCCTGATTGAATGTCAACCATACCAGAGTTGGCAGGCTGCCCTGGACAGTGGGCCCCGCTTTTTATATGTAGAAGTTTGAACCTCAAGGTAGAGAAGAATCATTGATACAAGACATGCCTCGCTTCGCTTCGGCGGTGTGCGAATGTTACAGTGACATAGCAGATTAACATGAGACATTGGATTCGAGTATATAGTACATGGTGGTCAGTAACGTAGCATGCAATACAATATTTGTTTGAGAATGAGATACGGTCATACATGGTGGTTCGGAAGTTACAATTTGATTTAGAAGGAGAGACCAAGATATCTGTGAATGTTCATCAGTTGACATTGGTGTGTTAGGAATGTTGCATGCTTACTTAGCCACATCCAATGATACATGTGCGCTGTATGTGTGCCGCACGGAATGCACGTCTGGAGGCCATGTCGACATAGGCCAGCCATTGATGGCATGAATAGTGGGGTTGTGAAGCGCGCCTGTTAATACGTTTTGATATGCGTTATCGATTGCGGATGTGAATAGTAACAGCCCGGAGACACCGTCCGGTCGAATTGCATAGCCGATATGCGTGAATAAGTCGAATCCTGCGTTGGTAGCGTGGTGTCCAAAGGCACCCACGATGTATAGCAAAAAAGATGCGAGGTCGATGACAGCGAAGGGAGGCACGGTGCGAATGAAAAAGGATATTGCCAGAGTTGTTCGCTTTCCAAAAGGCATTTCGGGAGTTAGTTTGCGCCAGATGAGCACCGCAGAGGCTTTGAGCCGTGGTCCACGTGCACGAGGACTGTCCATGTCACTCAAATAGAGCATGTCATCGAATGGCTGTCGAAAATATGAGTGATGAGTCGCATGTCTAATCATCTGAATGGCGTACAGCAACCATGTCACAAATTTCTCGGTGGATGTCAAGTGCCCAGTCAAACATCGCTGGATCTCGAACCAACTGATTTAGAAATTTCACTATCTTTTCTCCTTGAGTGACGTCGAGAAGTTTGAACGAACACATGTCGACGAGCATTTGAGGTTGCAACGTGGATGCTATATGATGTGATGTTATTGGACTGTAGTAACAGATGGGAGAAGGCTCACATCGCGTTGATAAACGTCGCAGAGGTAATACAACGGCGTTGATTGTGTTGTGGAGTTCCATGTTGGAAATGCGCGCAGAGTTGAGCGCATTGATGGTCAGCATAATATACTATGTGGGTTCAATCATTTGATCGGTTTCAGTTTCACTAAGAATGTGTTTACATGTCGCAGTCAAGATGGCATTGACGTTGAGGGGCATATGATCGTCAACTAAGAATAAATTGAGACCAATATCAAAGTAGTAGTTCATGGTAGGTTACATTAATAGTTGAATGGCTATCAGCATCGAGAAGGACACGTGCATGATCACGATGGCGGATGCGAGACAATGCAGTGTAGAGTTGTCCATGGGAAAACACGGGTGTTGTGAGATCTACTCCTACGCGGTCAAGGGTGAGACCTTGGCAGCTGTTGAAAGTGGTCGCATATGCAGCTGATAAAGGAAATTGTCGCCGTAGAAGCGTGTGGCCTGAGTGGAGAGTGTGGGTGAAGTTGATTCGTGGGAGTAGAATATCTTCTGCATCAATGAAGCATCCGCCTCCGATCCCACGTAAGATGCGGACTGTGACCAATCGCGTACCAATACCGGTGACGATGACTCGTGTATTCTTTACGAGGCCTGCATCAATAGAGAAATTCCGCATTAGGCGGTATACGGCGTTGACTTTGATGTTCAGTGCATGGTGAGGCAGTCCAAGAGGGGTGTGCGCCACCACATAATCTAGTACATGTTGTGGAGGTATTAAACCAACCTCATCTGCTTCTTGAAGAGAGTCAGCAGCCAGATAAGTACGATGAACTCCATCAATACGACAGACAATAGATTCATTGTACATGTCCACTTGCATGTTGGTGGGACATAGAATGGCTCGTCTAAGACAACAGGAAGGTTCAGCAAGAACTTCTGAAGGATAGACGAAGTCGAGCAGCTCATCATGGCTGCATGCACGCGATATGAAATCTAAATTGATTTCGGGACCGGCACCATCGCCAATGTTGTCCACCCATGATGCAAATTCGGGGTCATCTGCATTTCGAATTGGCGTGCTCAGTGGGAAGAGTTGGAATAGAGGCCAAAGTGGGGAACTTTTGATGGAGGCGTCAACGATATCGGCTTGACTTCCACCACGTACCACAGGACATGTTTGTCGAAAATCACCTAAGAGGATGATAATTTTCCCTCCGAAGGGCTGAGAGTTTTGCATCACTTTCTGACAGATGTCATCGACACATGCAAGCACAGCTCGATTGACCATTGGAGCTTCATCCCATATCACCACAGAAGCAGCACGAATGAGATCTCCACGTGAATCAAAGGGGTCAATAGTCGAGAGAAGCATCTCATTTCTGTTGTTAACCGGTACCTGTATGTGCATCAGATACCACCTCACAATGTAATAATATAACAACCTTAAAAGTAGAATGGGTTGTACGACCTCCTGGATATAAATGTGCGGCAAATGCTGCAGTTGCAGTAGGGAGGACTATTCGTCCTAGCGAACGTACTTTGTTACAAATGGCATTGACGAGATACGTTTTCCCGCGACCTGCTTTGCCATCCACGAAGGCTAAAAGAGATGCATTGGATGAAACGGCATTGATGATACAGTCAAAGATAGAGGCTTGTTCTGGTGTCATGTTATTCCTTGCTGAAGACGCTTGTTGCTCGAGTTGTTGACATTGCAATCCCCAATGAAGAACTTCATGTAAGACCTCAGAGGTATGCGACAGAGGGACAGGCAGACCATAATCAGCGGGGGAATGACGAAATTCTTCCAGTAGCATGTTGATGTTCTCTAGAGTACGAGTGTATGCTATATCAGCATTATTACCACTTTGCAGACGAAAGTCCATTGACATCGAGTAGTGGAACATATCCCACAGTGAAATGGGTGATGGTACACAGTCGTTGACCAACAGATGTACAAAGAGAAGCCGTAGTTGTCGGGGAGTTTTCAAGTTCTGGATGGCCTCTTCCATCGCCATTTGTGCTTCATTACGATCGGCAAAAAGACCCATCGCCCTTGCAGCGTCTTGATATGTGTCTTTGATGGAGCCATCAACAGTACGAGCATCTTCAAAAGATAAAGAAGATCGGTTTTGCAAAATGGTGCGAAGATAAAATAAATCGCCTTGTGACGGATGGATAGGCTGGATGCGAGTTAGATGAGAACGGGTGTGATCGCGTCGAATGACATGCATGGATGGAGAACCAATTACAGTGTCGCGTTCGGCAAAGACATTTGCCGTGCGAGTAGTAGTAGTGTTGCTGAGACGGAAAAGAGTGAAATATTCTGTGTATGTGATGTCATTGAAGAAGCGTACGGTGCCATCTTCATCTGTGAATGTGCCTGTAGGTCGAAGAAAATATCTGTCGAGCAGAGACAAAGTGCTACGCTCGTTATTGCGGCGGTGATACTGATGGTGTGCAGTTGATTGTGGGAGATAGACAGGCAATGCAGTCACTGCGGGCTCTTTTTGCGTGATGTGAAAGCCTAGAATTCGCCATGTAGCTTCTCCCGCTGAGAGATATCGTGCATCCCAAAATTCTTCGATTTCGTCTGTCCTTTCTTGGTTTTCATTACCACCACGAATCTGATAACGCGTGCTATCAGGTGCTATCCAACCATTGTCATTAGCCACGTTTGTACATTGAGATGTCACATATCCATACTAACCTTTGTGTATATATTTGAATAGATATTGAAAGATATGGGATGTACTACAAATTTCGAAGTTGAGGTGACATTGAAATTTCCGTAGAAGCGGTAGACAGTGGGGCACGACCATTTCATCCCCTGGTTTTCTGCGACGATAGTGGACACGTCCTTCAGTGTCCATTGTCGTATCAGGCTGTAGAGCACGTGGATATCCAAATCGACATTTGCGACTGCCATCAGCTTGTGGCCGCTGACAATATTTAGAAGGTGGCCGATCGGGAGATGGGTGATTGTGTAGCATAAACTTCCGTACGAGAGCAGCATCTGCACAGTCAGCAGGCATTTCAGCAGAAACGATTGAGTCGATGTCCGAAGGCGTGCAGCATGAGCGAGAGTATTTAACGAGAATATGGGTATGAGGCAGGCCTCTTTTCTGAAATTCGATGCAATGAATCGAATAGACCTGTCTACCTGCATTGCTGAACATCGTTTTCAATGTCTTGAGGAGTAACGACAACTTTCGTTTAAAAACGCGAGCGACAACGACAGGTAAATCAGCATAGGTTTGACCAGGACGAAGTTGAGACTGTATCTCGGGCCATGTAGTGTTACATGTCATGGTGATAAAAAAGGTGGGATTGCCGAGCGCAGCCGCGATGGCGAGAGAGTCAGCGATTTGATTCGAAATCCAACGTTTTGAGCCAAGAAAGGACGAAGGAAGGTAAATGTTTTCTGAAGGCGGCACATCGTTGGAACCCATTAATTCAGCATCCTCCATTCGAATACGTTGTTGATTTTGACGAATGTAATGTAAGCGACATTCTAAGTCACGACTGAACATGTCCACTGCATATTCATTGGCTAGACGTCCAAAAATCTGAAAGCGAGGTTCTCGCAATAAACGAGCACGGTAGTGCCACATTTGTGTCGTCGGAGCATCTGTATTGATTGCATGGTAATGAATGAGTACGATAGATATTTCTTCTAAGTGAAACATACCGTGGGTGACACCTTCAGAGAGGATCGTATCATTGCCTACCAAACCCCATCCTAACGTTCCGTGGGGGAAAAACAACGGATATGCGAGTGGTTCCCAGAGGCGACTGACGGATGGTATCCGTTGTGAATGACCATCGATGCGAGTGATGACGAGATGGCGAGGTCGCACTTCAGAGTGGGCAGTGTTGTTTAATGAGATAACAGCTGCAATTTCATTTCCACCGTCTTGCAGAATAAGTTGCGCATGAGGGCACTGAAAAGAATCTAGTTGGCTGAAATGGCGCAAAGCCGAGACGAAAGGGTTGACAGATAGAAGAGCATCACGGACAGCAGGTACCCAGATGGGAGGCAGAGCAGACGCCCGATTCGCATGGGGCATGTTGGCGACGAAGCCATCATAAAGAAGCCAGCGGATAGCAGAATTGGAATGAGTAGGTCGAATACGATGATACACTCGGCCTTGTATGGCCATGAAGCCAGGTGGACCGGCAATATCAGGAAAGGAGTGAGTGGTTTCAAGAGACGCAAACGAAAAGATGAGGTTCAGAATTCTGGACATCGCAGAGATGTCAGGGTGTGATGTCAGTTGTTCGATTAGAGGAGGCAGCGGAGGCAGCGGAGGAACATCCTGCAATCGCGATCCATTGCGACCACAGCAAAAACCCGATAGTTCACCTGTAAGCAATATGAGACCACAGAAGGCACATGCATGGATGCGCCCAGCACGTTGTTCCCCCCAACGAAGGCAAGGAGATGATATAGGACCAATTTGCCACGTAGTGGGCGAAGGAGATGTCATGAGAAGACGAAGAGAGAGGAGAGTAAACTTACTGCATTGAAGCATGCAAGCAGTGGTGCAATGTTATATGAAACCCACACATGTTAATTGCTTTGTTTTATCTACATGTCCGCATCATGGGTGATGAAAATAGGTAGTTGAGACACGGCGGCACATGGATACAAAGATCTTTATATTGTAACGACATGGTGGGACTATTCAATATGAAGATGTACCGCACACTACTGTTTTTTGCCCCTACGTCTGCCCGTGGTCTTAGGAGTTGTGATTGCCACGTCACTGAGGACATTTTCTCCATCAGTTGCAGACAGATAGTGCATATTCCCATCACGCACAGACATTGAAAGCGCAGTCTCCTGCGAGGATGAAGGATCGACTGATTTAGAAGGACCACTGCTCTCAGATGAAGCAGATGGCACGCCCACCAAACTTTCAATAAAGAGAAGGAAGTCAGTTGATTGAAGTTGACAATGAAGGAGAGAAGATGTACTTATTCGCAGGAGTATTCACTGAGAACTGCGTTGAACAGGAACTCATGTTGGCAGAAGGTGATGACTGGGGAGTTCTACATGACGTGGGGCTCAGACATGGCATGTTATGACGAACCCCAAAAAAACTTACACAGAACTTGCAAAAGCTGCAAATTTTCGTTTCTTTGGTGTCGATGGGAGTGGACTCGTAGCAGTGATCTCTTGTTGACCCACATTAAAAGAAATGTTTTCGACGTTTACACGCACACAACCATTGGGACCGACGCCAGAGAAAGTGCCTACATATTGGACCGTCGTGTTCACGTTGGGAGTGGGGGTGTTAATCCATCGTGGACGAGACCCATCATAAACACATCTACAAACGGGTATGAGTGTAAAATAAAGATACAACGATCACAAACTTACTGAATGGTTGAAGTTTTGAGACTATCACGTACAAATTCAGAAGAGACTACATTGAACGCCTTCGATGTGTTGTCAGACAACAGCTCTGCCCGTACCGGTACAGTTCCCAGACCGATGATGAAAGGGACGGAACAGTCGGGCAAATGGGCATCATACACATCAGGGGAGGAGGGATCACCAGGAATGGCGTACATGTGAGACACATCCAATAAGATGGTTTCATGTGCAGGCATATGTGCACGTGCGACGGCAAAGACAACAGTATTGTCTTCCAGAACGCGGTCGTTCATAGGGCTGTAAACTCGAAGTTGAACTGGTAAGGCGACACCAGACGTAGACTGCAAAGCCGTTGTATAAAAACAGTAGTAAGTCTTCGTGCCAGAGCCGGGTTTCTGAGTGGCCACTCGACGACCACCAGCCAGTGCCAAAAAACCAAAGACTGTGAGAGACGACATCGAGGAGAAGCAATGCGAGAAAACGGGCACGATCCTGAAATGGCATTAAAGGTACTAATCACGTACCAACGAGTGCAGGTTTCACATTTGCAGAGTTCGATTTCAAAAATGGGCTGCACAGTTTAAGATTTGGTTTCGCCCAGTCTCAGATAATGAGACACACACGAAACCAAAGCCAGATTGCTCAGATTCACTTTGGTGCATCTGTCAGGGCTGAAATAAAGTGCCACATGCACCTGTTAGGAGCGACGTGAAACGTGAATGACGAGACTCATCTTTAACGCGATCTTCAATGTAGATCGACACAGAGAAGTGAAACATATTGTCACATGACTGGCTGTAGCTGCGACATTTGAAGCACGAGGGGACGCATGTCTCTGAGGATATGTACATCAGATCGAGGTGAGATGATAGACAGAGCTGGACATTCGCTCCGAGTTTGAGGCAAGCAACGACATCTGATGAGATCGAGGTAAGACCATAGAGAAACACATCAGAGGTGAATTGACTGACATGGATGTATGGCGAGCGAGGCGTCTCAGCTGCCAACGAAAACACATGTGCAGAGAAGATGGAGGTGAGATAGACATTGGCTCGGAGTTTGAGGCAAGCAACGACATCTAATCAGATCGAGGTAAGACCAACAGATCAGAGGTGGATCGACAGACATGGATATATGGCGAGGGACGCGTCTCAGCTGCAAAGGAAAACACATGTGCAGAGAAACACGTGAAATTTGGCCAGGGGTATATATACAGTGCGTGCTGGTGGCGAGAGAAGAAAGGAGAGACGTAGGTACAAACATTGACAAACGAAAGCACTAGATATGCTTAATATACGAGTAATCGATTATCTGTAGTACGTAATATCAGGAATTCACTGCCGTACGTACTACACAATTTAACATCACATTCATGAAGGCAATCGTACAAACATTATCCATCCAGGAGTCCTTTCATTTCAGACGTTCTGTGTCTTTAATTTACCCTCCGATTTGCTGGAGGGTCCAAAGCTGATTCTGGCCCTCCCACTTGCCCCACAGTTCGACGGGCGTGCCGGGCGTAGAGTTCCCGTGATCGGATAGATCGATGTTCACTCCTGTCCCTGGGACAAGCAGCCTACGCCGTCGGGGACATGAAGTGAATCCTAGGACAAATAGGACGCGACTCGCAGGAATGCTCACCTGATGGCTTGACGGACGCATGGGTCGTCTTCAACCTGCCATTCGAACGGCGCTGGCCCAGCGACGACCCTGACGCCATTCGCCGGATGACCGTCAACTCTGAGGTATGAACCAGTGGCGGATTTGATCTGAAAGTTGCCGTTGTGCTGTCGTTCAAACACCCACTATGTAACATGCTGAATCAGTTTATCAGGGGTTTCAATACCATGGATATAGTAGCGATTACCGCTTGATTGGGACTGTTGTGGAACGGATAACCGATAACTGCAAGCCGCTAAGTCGTTCGAAACGGCGCGCATGGATCGTGAAGTGTCAGACGTACTAGAACGATTGTCGCCTCCAGAGAGGTCGAGGCAGGTCCCGCCTTTGACGTTTATAAGGGCGTAAATTCCACCCGATTGAATGCAAGCCATCTGGGAGAAGTGTTGCTAGCTATCTCTGGGGCGGTTGGATTGCATCTTAAATACCCCCAAGTCCTGAGAGTCTCTGCACGTGGAGATAATCATCACACGGCATCACATGTCCTACCGTGATGAGGGTGATTGAAATATCAGGTGGAATACGTGCCGAAATAGAATGATGCATTCTGTTCCAGAGTCGACAATTGAAACCCATTCTTAGAACGGCAGAAGGTTATCTCATCCGACTTTTTCAGACCTTGGTATGTACTGATGACTATTTCGGCATTTTAGCTTGGCGTTTTGGCGAACGAACTGAGTTGGCTATAGATTTTGTGTCTGTAATCTCGGGAAACATATACAAAATTCGCATCACACCATTCATCACGAACGTATCAGCCACCAAAGCTGTAGTTCCAGTAATGTGTCCTTGACTCACCCATCAATTTCCTGGAGACGCCAAAGCTGGCTCACTGCGCCGGCGGGCCCACACCACAATTGAACAGGATTTCCAGGTTTGGAGTTACCACAACCGGAAAGGTCAATGTTTTCCCACTTCCCAGGGACAGACACCCTAAGTCGAGGGCGGCATGAACTGGCATTGAATCTTAGGGCGTAGTGGATGCTCACCTGATTCCTTGATGAGTGCTTGGGTCATCTTGGATTTTCCAATCGTACGCCACTAGCCCAACGACTACCCTGACGCCATTCCCCTGTTGACCCTCGATCCTGAGATATAAGCCACTAGCGGATTTAATCCGAAAGTTGCCATTCCCCTGTCGTTCAAACATCCACTACAAGTGAGTGCTGGGTCAGTACTTTATCAAAGAAATGTTATGACATTGATTTCTACCCCTTGGTTGGGACTGTTGTGGAACGGATAACCGATAGCTGAGAGACGTCAGTCATACGAAAAAGTATACATATTACGCGTACTGTGTCAAACGTACTGGAACGGTTGTCATCTCCAGAGAGGTCCAGACAGGTTCCGCCCTTGACATTGATGAGGGCGTAGATTCTACCTGGTTGAATGCAAGTCATGGAGTTGCCCACCTGGGACAGCTGGACTGTATCTTATATACCCCGAAGTCGACCCCAAGGATAGCCCCATCACATGTCTGATCGTGGCGTATGGTAAATGAAACGTGCAACATGTGAAGCTAAAACTAGTACATGCTAGGCTGCTCTGAAACGTTGATTATGGGGTGTGAGAAAATTCAGTCCAAATATGTCTGGAGACATGATCAAGGAAATCAATCAGCAAGATACGAATTACAATCGAGTATTCTATCGTACAAACACCATCCATGAATGCGCAGGAGACTCCCGTTCATGGTATTCTTTCCTTGGTCACACTTAGACTTGCTGGAGGCGCCAAAGCTGGTTTAGGCCAGGCTCCCATTGGTCCCACAGCGTAACGGGCGTGCCAGGATTGGGGTTTCCATGATCAGACAGGTCAATGTTAATGTATCTCCCAGGAACATACAACCTAGATTGGAATAAATCCCATCATGGTAAAAGTATACGCAAGATGCTCACCTGATCGATCCAGGCGTGCTTGGCTCGTCTTTCACGTACCACTCAAACCGTTCCTGCCCGGCAACGACCCTAACGTCGTTCGCTGGTTCACCGTCAATCCGGAGGTATAACCCAGTGCCAACTGATTTGATGCAATAGTTGCCATTCTCCAGCTGCTCAAACACCCACTGCAATGCTGGATCAATACAGAGTCACTGCAGGATACAGACAACAATTACTTGTTGGTTAGGGCCATTGTGGGGCGGATAACCGATAACTGCCAGAGTTAGTTGTACAAAGCGACATACAAATGCCACGTCAGACGTACTGGAACGGTTGTCACCTCCAGAAAGGTCGAGGCAAGAACCTGGGGCCTTGACGTTCAAAAGGACGTATCTTGCGCCTGACTGAATGCAAGCCATCGTTGATTGCCGCTCTCAGACGAATGGGCGAGTTTATATAGCCCAAGTCTCAGGGATAGATCTCGATTATCATCACATGATGTTTCACCTTGTTCGTCATTATGATGGAGTGCTGTGGTGTCACGGTCATCATTCTAATCAGAAGGTGGTTACTTGTGAAAGATACAGTTGTGTGGCAGTGCTTAGTGGTATCCCTGCGTTGGCAAACAAATCCAAACTCTGCAGCCTTGAAGTTCTATTCATCCACAAAAGATGGCAATAACTGCGTGCGTCTAGACTCAAACGAATCTATCATGTCGAAGAGGTGCTGATAAACAAGCGACTACGATATAGCGCACAAAAAACATCATGGGCGGACGATGTCGATGAGCTTGGTGTGTGTTCAATTTTGTGGCTGCTGTGGGTGAACTTATCCTTCTGGTCGTGATACGTTCTTTTGCCTCGTTCGATCGATACTGGAAATGTCTGACTTGAATCGGGCTGGCGCACTGGACTGTCGCGACCGTCAGATCAACCGAACAAAGTCGAAGATTATGTCGACGAGAACGGAATCCGTGTTACTGTTGAATATGCTATCAACGATGAAGGAAAGAAGGTCAAGGTGGGTTGGTTCGTTTGATCACCTTATGTCAACCAACAAAACCCATCAGATCACCCGTAAAACTAAACGCACTCTCCAAAAATCCGTGGTCGAGCATGCTGTGGCTGAACGCAAAAAATGGGCCAAATTTGGCAAGGAAAAGGGTAACAAGGAAGGACCTGACCATGCCACTACAACTGTCGGCGAGAACGTCGCACTCAAGATAAGTGCTGGTAACAAGGTGATCCCTCAGTTTCAACAGAATAATACGTGAAACTGACAAGACGATCATGTAAAGTCTTCCGAACCTGAACCATCCGCCGGACAAACGGTCAAGGCAGAGCTTACTAAAGCCGGAGCAGGAAAAGTCGCTTGCAGACTCTGCAAGGGTGATCACTTTACTGCGAAGTGTCCCTACAAGGACCACCTCCAAGGGCTCGAGACAGCCGGTGCGTCCTCCCCTCTATTTCTCTTCCTCGTGCCTTGACCTTGTGTGCATTTTGCGCAGAAATCCCACCTCCCGACGAAGGCCCATTCGCAGGTGCGGCGGCTGAGCCAGCTCCTGCGCCCACAGCCGGGAAGTACGTTCCCCCTTCCATGCGCACTCGTGGACCGGGCGAAGTCATGCCTCGCGGTTCGGGTACTGGTGGGCCAGGCATGGGTTCGCGCGAGGACCTTCCTACACTGCGCGTGACCAATATATCAGAAGAAACACAAGAAAATGACCTACGCGAGCTATTTGGTGCATTCGGACGGGTTGCGCGCGTTTATGTCGGCAGGGATAGGGAGACGGGAGTTGGCAAGGGCTTTGCATTTGTGAGCTTTGATGACCGCATAAATGCCCAGAAGGCGATGGAGAAGTTGAACGGGAAGGGGTATGATAACTTGATTTTGAGTGTGCAGTGGTCGCGTGAGTATGCTTTTCTTTCCTTCTCACTGTGTCTTATGTGGTCGATTGCTGATTGCATTGGTATTGTTCAGAACCGAGACCTGATGGTAGATGATTGGCTTGCACTATCTGTACCTATAATGTACCGACGACTTGAACGACAATCTGTATTCTCTTCCAAGCCACCGCCACTCTTAACAATGGGTTTAGTCCTAGGCTTTACATGCGAGCGGCTGCACTAACAAGCCAAATCCACCTTTTCAAGTGGCTTTCAATGAGAAACACGACGCCGTCACTCGGAAACTTGTTTCCCCATCTGTTAGGATATATTGCGAGGCTGATCACGCATCGCTATCTAATATTGTTCGACTTCACATCAGATAATTCTTCGCTCGTCTGTGCGCACTTCTCAGACATTCGATATCAGTCCAAATGCAACGACGTACCGTGGAAAAGCATGGGGCATGCCACGCGCAAAATATCAATCAAAACAAGTTTGTTGTCACTTGTAAGCTGACTCCAGTTGCGATATCAACTACAAAACCAACCCGATAGTTTGCGGACACAGAAAATGGATCGCGCATCGTAATGTATCCGGCACAGCAGAAAAACGCCATTGCCAATTACATAGTGAATGGAACCACGAGGGTCTCCCATTGAGTCTTTGACCTGCCCAGACTCCAGACTGGGTGTACAGGACAACCCGCCCATCGTGCCCGCCATGCTCCTATTTACCTTCAATCCAGCCTGGGCAGAAAGCCGCAGCACGAAAGTGGATTCCACCAGTTCGTCCTCCACTTGCTACCGAGCTGAAGCAGTAAAGAATGACAAATTTCTCTTGCCGCTAGCCGCTAGGATGACTGCGTGCAGGGGGGAATCACAGCTGGTAGGTTTTCTACTAATTCGTGGATAGGCGACATTGACACCAGTAATCATTTTAGAGTCGAGCGGACAGGCGTCCGCAATCATTAAGGGGACTGTTGGCCCCTTCGCGTGCTAGATTTTCATCGGGAGATAAGTGAATCTAGAAAGCGGAGGATTCGGCGGTTGGTGTGGCAATGTTGAAATCAGGTTCAGATGGCCGCTCATATTCAGTGAGCCCCTGCTTTTCCTTCTGGCTTCCTCGTTTTGAACACGCCCCTTCTCACAACTCCCATGATAATCTCCCTCGCTCGATGTTTGTAAACTTCAACATCCCCACTATCGCCAGGATATGTTCGTTCACGACCTAGGGTTCCATGGCAGATCATTGCTCGCACTCCAAACCAAAGTGAAACAAACGCACCGACAAGTCCCCAATTCCTCGTACTTGGAATTCTCAACACTTCACACTCCACCTTCCATCCCATCCACAGACTCAACTGAGCGAGCCATATCCTGTACGCTGAGTATTGGCTCTTGTGACTCCCCTCTGCGCCTAGATTTAGGCTTTCAATGAAAGCCGCGTCATTTGGGTCTTCCTCTCCGAGGACAGGCGCGAGGGAGGACAAAGAGAAGGAAAAAGGAAGTGATGAAGTCCTCGTGAACCGTTCATCAAATCCCCATGCACAGCATGGTATCGACAAGTATCCTCCTGCGTCGCATAATGTCGCTAGCACAGGTACCCAGGGGGTAAGTTCGTCGGCATGGTTTCCAATCAGGAAGACGTCGGGTTTGAGGTATTCCTCTTCGGTCGCGGTTGTGATCATACCATGTCCGTCTATATAACACGTAGGATCAAGAGAGTAAACATGGAGTGCCTTTTTCGTAGTATCGGGATAATGAGACCATGACTGACGTGCCCGGACGTCTATTCCATGACCTGTATACCCTTCTGAGATAAGGATATGTGTAAGGAGACCATTGCCACATCTATTCGATTATTTGAACAAAAAAAGGGGAGTAAACGGGAAAGAATACATACCCCAGATCCAAAAATCCGCCCACGGGCCGAGGCCAGTTACGCCACGGAGTATCAGTGACAGAACCATGTGCGGGCACACGTCCACTCCACCCACAGGTGGCTTTCCACAACAGTATCAAGAACGTCGCAATGCCAATATCCTACAACTACGTCAGGAAAGTGAATATATCCATACCCAATGACTGACCTCAAACACGTGCTTCACAGGGTCGGTAGCTTCCTTCCACGCATCCACAAGATATTTATGTCGTTCCCTCAGAACAAGGTACAAATCTTGGTATTCTTCGCGCGAAATCAGACAATCGTGGTGCACACGCTTTTTGTAGTGGGTTAACGCACCCCAGCCATACCGATGGACAGCATCGAGTAGAGCAAGAGAAGTGCGATAGAGACGGGAATTAGTTTGCGGAAGGAGTGGTACAGAAGCTGGTGAGGAGGGAGAGCAAGGGCACTGTGGAAGAACGGCTTCGATAACGAGGATTCCTGTCCTTGAATCTGAGCCAAACCTGAATGTATCCTGTGTCTGAGTTGCATGGATGTACCTAATCGCAAGTCTCTTCACTGCAGGGTGGTAATAAGGCAACATTTCGCCCTCCCTCAGGAACGGCGTAAGTACCAGGAGGGAGGGCACGTTACCCTCCGAATTTTCGGACGTATGTTGATCTTCACTCTGGTTCACTTCCTCTTGCACTGGTGCCACGAGGTCTTGTGTAATCGCAGTATAAAAGACGCATGTCTGTTCAAGGCTCCGGTCTCGTCCAGGCCGGCGTGGCAACAACCGCCTGTGGATCATTCGCACGGATCTGTACCCGTCAAAGGAGCAAAGCTCCGTCCGCTCCAACCCAAAATCTCTATCGCGACTCTCCAAAAAGCCTGGTGAGCTTTCAACGTCGCTCAATATCTCCGAGCGCAAAATAAGTGTTGAGTTATACTCTGGGTGGTGAACGAGCTGCTCTACCGCACTCTCAAACTTACACGAGGAATATCAGACTGAACGCGTCTCTCGTGCAGAATTTAAACCTACCAGCTCTATTGGAAAGGGTGCTCGACATTTTATGATTGGTGTCCAAACCTCCGGGGCGCCCTCGATATGAGATGACCTGAGCGATGCGATGGGGACTTCCTGAGAGTCGATATCGCATGGTGACGGTTCGAATCGAGGACGAACGTGTGGCCGGGTCATCGACGTACAGCGATTTTGTAGAGTGGGAATATTAATGTAGTCACAGTAGCACGAATTTCGTTCAGTGCTATGTTTGTGTTGCGACAGCTCAAGTGCTCACAGACATTGCTGGCACAAACACAGCATGACGCGTGGACACATATATTTTAGATGCCCACAGTAGTTGGGCCGAACTGCCATGTACATAATATTGAAACCGAGTAAGTTTATTCTGATTTGACTCTCTCAGTCGTTCACCATCATAGACACTCACTATGTCCCTCCTTTGTTTTCCGAACTCGCTTGTCAAGCTAGGTACTTATCCTTGTGATCTATGTGCACGCAGAAGGATGAAGTGACTTTTATAATACTAGTCTGGCACATGTTCTTTTTGGCACACACATTCCTGCTCTTCCTCGGCATATTCACGATCGCTCGTTTTCTTTTCAGGACATCGCTTGCTTTCATAGAAACTCTTGTCCTTCCTGGTAAAAGTGTATGTGGAAGACTTTTGCAGCTCAAGGGGCGTGAATGTTGATGTGTAAATTATAGCTCAAGAAGTTCGGATCTGGTACGGGATCTTGGGCAGGTTCGCCTTTCGTGTTGGCTCCATGAACTGCCTCCTTACCGTTTCCTCCAGTTGTCACTGGCGCTTCCGATGGGATTGGCAAAGAATTTGCTTTGCAATTGGCTTCTGCCGGTTTCAATATTCTCCTCGTCGCTCGAAACCAGGCAATGCTATCTGATGTCGCAGATGAGATTGGTGCGGGTCCTTCAAATGAATCTGACATCTTATGCATCCTTAACACTTTATCTATCTGCCTGCAGCCAAAAGGACAGAAGGAGGGGTTGAAAGCAAGATATTCTTTATCGACTTTGTGAAGAATGATCCCGAAACTCTCAATGATCTCAAGACGCTTCTTGGGAGCTTAGACATTGGTGTATTAGGTACATATGTGTTCAGGGCCGAACTTGTCACCAGTCTGCTAACGTGATTATCTTGTAGTTAACAATGTCGGCTTGTCCTATTCCCTGATGTCATACTTTGTGGAGAGTCGTGAACAAGAGAATATTGACATTATCACCGTCAACATCGATACCATGCTCCGTATCACACATGCAGTTCTACCTCGGATGATTCAATCGTACTCTAGGTTTCATTTCCTGTGATGCTATCCACTAACTCGATGTTTTCCCTCATTCCAGTAGGCGTGGTTTGATCCTCAACGTCGGATCTTTTACAGGGATGATTCCCACACCTTTGCTTGCGACATACTCCGGATCGAAAACCTTTATGTCCACTTTCACCAGTGCGCTAGCAGAAGAGGTAAAGAGGCACAATGTCGCCGTGCAGTATCTCAACACATATTATGTAGTAAGCCTTTTCCTAAACTGCCGTGGATTCGGATATATCAATATAATCGTGGTTCTACTGCACCAGGTTACCAAGATGTCGAGGATTCGCGGATCATCTTTTATGGTCCCAACACCGGCCGCATATGTACGTGCAACATTGAGTAAGATTGGGCTGGCTTGCGGCGCTGCGATGACGAATTCTCCAAATACCCTTACTCCATACTGGAGCCACGCATTACTCGATTACTTTATCTACATGGTTGGATGGAAGGCAGCATTCATCTCGGAGAGACATACTACGCTCAACAAGATCCGCCGTCGAGCACTGTTACGTAGGGCAATACGTATGTCTCGCGCTGGTGACCTTGGGTCCAGTGCTCTAGCGCTGAGGATGGGGGGTCATGAAAAATTGGGGCTCGACGGCAATAGAAACAAAAGCATGCAGACTACCTAACGCGGTGCGCTGTGCAACCATGCAAGGGAGAGTGGTGGGAAAATATTCGATGAAGGGGAGTTTCTAATTGGTTAAGCTAATGTATAATGTAGTTGGTTGTGTATTCGTGATCAACATACATAGCTCAAGTGGCATTGCGCTGCCTCAAGGATTTGATTTGCAGAGCTTCCCAAGTATAATGAGATTGTGCGATTTTTTCAAGCAGTGTATGGTGGACTACCTGACGAAACGACATACTATGTGAGCTGGTCCTGAGAGAGAGGATGGTACCTGACACAATTATTACACATGTGATGAGGGCCCACCCCAATCATGCGGAGAGGCAGGGGTCCCAATTATTATGCTGTTAATCTGTCTTGGTAGCTCGACTGACCCATTGACCTAGTAATGAACAGTGTCAAATGTTCGCAGTCACAGGGGCGTTTAATGTAATCAACCCACTACATATGATAATGAGACCAGTAAGAATCTCACAATATTACAATCGTAAATACCAGGAATCGAATTACTTTGCTTGATGCTATGCACTCGATCACTGAGCCTCAGTTTCATAAAATATGTAGTGGTAATACTTTTATCGACGCCACTCTGCAGATAATTCCCCCTAATGGTGCATGACGAGTGTCTTAATTTCGGCAACATTCAAGACCTGTGTGCCCAGTGTGTAGTAGTATGTTAACCATTGAACCGCACAAAATCACAAACCTTCCAATTATGCAAAGCTGCTGCCCGAGTATATCCATTTAATGCCTCCGTAGGAGTATAGGGACTATGGTAAGAGAAGTCAATGTACGATGTGTCCGTGTGTGTAAAATCCAGCGCTCACATGTTCCAATTCACAGGATGTAGTCTCGCGGGCCGAGGGTCCGTGCTCGATATAGCAAGTTTGATCTGTAGAAGTATTGCCGGAATACTAGAAGGAACGTATAAATAGCGAAGATCACAAACGGTTTGTAAGACGCACTTGTAACTTGGAAGCCAGCCTAAATGATGTTAAGCATCCATCAGTTTACGAGTTACCTTAGCACGCACCTTCTGAAGTCAACAGATCCATACATATTGAACCTCCTGCAATAATGAATCAGTAACAGCATATCATGCAGAAACATATGTACTTGCCAACAGTTACATGGCCTCCTCCGCCCTACAGGCATATATTAGACTCAGCTTGTAACTTTAAGTAACTAACACTGACCTCCATGAAAGGGAGGAAACGGGGGCGTATGATACGGAAGAATGGGGGAGAATGAGGGAAAGTGCGTGGAAATCGGATCTCAAACACCAGTGAATTCACCCCTCTACAATATTCGGCCCAATGGTGAACTCGAGTCTCCAAAACAAGAAACACTACGCACTTTTCCTTCATATCTCTTGCCAATGGAAGTTCGGGGTCAAAGGAGTGCATTTCAACAACCCATTGGTACAGATTATCCTCGTTGAACTCAGGTGGCATGTACCACCCCAGGAGTTCAATCTCATTTTCCTTCTTTGCCCTTTGTTGTTCTTTGTACATCGCATTGAGCTCCCTCTGTAGGGACATTGTAGCTGTCATAGAAGACTCTGTGGGTGACGGAAGTAATCTTTGAACATTCTCCTCAACCCAGTCACTGTCCGAAGTCCATTTCTCCCTCGAAGGACTCGGTGGCATAATAGGGGATTCCAGTGCATCGATATCCCGCAATCCATCGGACTCATTGAAAACTGCCATGTCTTCTTCATCATACTGGACCAGTGACCGTGCGTGTTGACATGCTTTGAGAAGCTTGTCAAGGTGGTGAGACGGCTTCGGTATTCCGACGGGTGCATTGCCGAATGTGGCCCACCGCTGTGGGTCTTGGACTAGAAAATTCCCATTTACAGGTGCCAGGCGATTGTTATTGTCACAAGACTCCGTGCAGTTCCCTGATTCTACCAATAAGTAACGACTGCAGAAGAGTCAAAAGCCAATATATTACGTTGTCTGTGACTAGGACGTACCACATGATCCAATCAGTGTTATCCACGACGTACGGATTCGTGCAAACAAATCGTGACGGGAGGTTGACAATTTCTACAAGGGTAAAACACCTGGAAGGCATAAGGGAGCTACCTCTCCATTTTGCGACGTTCCTTAACGCGTATGAAGACAGTGATAGTGTTCCATCTCTCGCACAATAGACTCCTACAACACATCATGAGGTAAACACAGGATAGGACTGGTTGAACATACCGTTCCCGTGAGACCGTCCATGGAGAATGTGTTTGTACCATAATCCATGACGAATGATCTTCAAACGAGGTCATCAATAACCGATACGTCAAGTAAAAGGCAAGTATAAATACCGAATGCCAATTCTTTACAGGAGAGCCATGAAAAGCCTGTGTAGAAATCAGTACTTAGGGACATGCCGTCATTTGACGCAAACGTGCAAATATAGTCGGGTAATTCCGGTTAGAAGGGAGTTGCGTTTCTAGTGCCGTCTTAAACTTGGCTTCCTTGTCGGGAGAGCCAATCATAAAGCGGAATTGTCGAAATTCGTCACCTTCATGGTTAATTAGCACCAAAATATAGTCACTCCAGATGAGGTGGGATCACCGATATTTCCAAGGAAATCCTCGCGGTCCTTCAGCTCCTGGATATGAGACGTGCAGGATGCAACACACCTGTAAATGCCATCAACCTCATACTAACATTGCGTTAACCAGAAACTACAAACCACTTTAAGACTGACCATGCGGCCGGAAGTATACTGGAATCTATATCTTGTAGTTTGGCCTTGGGGTTCTTCAGCAAGTATGTTTTCATAGTTTCAATCTGTAGAGATTACGACATGAACTTGTCGTACCGTTGAGACACGAACTCGATGTACCGATGGAAGGGTGTCAAGTAACTTTGTAATCCACATCCGCATCTATACCTTTCTCAATACAATCTGTAAAAATATGAATAAAAGCAGCTACTTACTTCTTTTACAGTCAGTGCATCAAAGTCACAAAACCCACCTTCATCACCCTCAACGGTGCTCTGGGCAGCTCCAGGAACACGCAATCCCATGCCACGTGGAAAAGGTTCGTCCAGAGTCCCTTCTGCTGCTGCGATATATGCCAGGGAAACTAGTAAATCTACTGTCTCACTGTTGATACAGATTTCGTGCTGTAACCATCAATAATAATACAATACTAACAGTTCGAAAGGGCATACCTCCAGAGATGGGCCAAAGTTCAGTGAATAGTACTGGAAAATGCAGAGCCGCGAGTTACAGACATATGGCTTCAAAGCTTCATACTCATTGTGTAGTTTTTTGTGACAGACAGCACAGTGCTGTGTGCAGAGCTGAACAGTAATAAAGAATGAATTCTGGACAAGGTCACAAAGAATGACTTACAGCAAGCCGCCGTAATGCAAAGGCGAATGCAGTCTTGATGATATTTATATGAGAAGATCCAGCGACGAGGGGATCGCTAGGAAGATGATCAGAGGCAGATGACGTCTTCTCTTCTTTCTCCGCATTGGATAACATCTGCGAACAAATAAACATGCAGGATGAAGGATGAAGAGTTTTCACGCACGTCCTTGTTGACTGAAAAGACATCGGCAGGATCCTCCTGAGTAGTTTCTGACTTCCACAATAACTCCTCAGCAGAGGCCCAACCCAAGTTAAACTTCTTTCGAAGTTGAATTAAACGGACCAAGTACTTGTCAAGGAGAGATTCGAGAGAGCTGCTCAGACTCGTTCTCCTAAATACCCCGCTACTCGCAGTGGAAGCCTGAGGTTCGTTATCCACAAGGGCTGACTGTTGCTCGTCAAAGTCAGGAGATTCATCGTCTTTAGCGGCGCAACTGGCATCAAAGCGACGGAAGGCAGCCTTAGCCTCGTCTGATGATGGTTTATAGTTCAGGGATAATCCGAGTTTGAATTTAAGCACTGCTCCAGCCCATGACGCTTCTGGCAGTAACGTGCCGTCTTCTTGTAGGATCGGATAGAAACGTCGAAAGCCTGATATGAGAAGTACCAAGTTCTGACCCGGTTCAAGAAAGTGACGATCCCACGCAAATAGTGCGTGAGATGGAATTTTTTCAATAAGATCGACCACAGGTAAGGATACGGTCAAAAGAAAATCGTCACTAGATCCCCATATTATTCCAGGGCTATAACCTGCGTCGCTGGTCTCAATAAAATCCCTTGCAATACTTATGAGTCCAGTTATTTGAAAAGTGTGGACTATACGCACCTCTTAAGATGGTTGAGGTGAAGTTGAGACTCGAGAGAAGGCCCTGGCTCCATAAAGGCAATAAAGTCCTCAACTTCCATGGATGAGTGTTCGTCGTCGAGCTGGTGATCGCTTGAGCCAGAAGACACATCGCAGTCTTCGCCTTCGGGGGATAATTCTTCCAGGAAGAAATCCACAACATCCCGTACTGAACATGCTTGTCTTTCAGGTAGTTTTTCAATGATTTTAGCTATTTGTGGCGTTGATTCCCCACTGTGGGAGTACCCAAAGAAGCTATGATAAGAAGGATATTCGGATGTGTCTGAAAATGTTTCTAGTGACTAAGCTAAAACAATCGATAAATGTCATACCTGAAACCAGGATGTTTATTGTGTCTTTGATTTCAGTATCAGACTCGACCAGATCGAACACAAAGGCTCCTTCTTCTTCTCCAGGTCTTACGTCTGTCCCAGTGAATGAGTATGTACGAAACTATCGGTCATATGAGTAACAGCGTACTCTTTACTGACCACCTTCCTGTCCGTCCAGTGACTTCGGTATCCATCTGTAGGTCCGATAAATCTGCATTGAACTTTCTGCGACCCTTTAGGGGTCGCGAAGCACGGGGAGTAGTCCAGGAAATTGGTGCATCAAAAGGTCGATTCTCTTCCATGTCGGTATAAACGAGATTTGAAGCAAGTCAAAGTAGCAGCTTGAGGATATGTTGTCAATTCACTGCAAATCAGGTTCCTAGGAGTTCATTGGAAGTAGTTAGCATCACTGGCAGTCGCCAGAAAAGGATTGAAATACGTGATGCTCGTTCCTATTCACAGTTGGATCCTCATCGGCACTCCAAAATCCAGGCTAGCTGTTTGATTGATTCCAAGATACTTATACTTGAGCAGGATGAGATGATGCAAGGGGACATAGAAGCGGTTTTTGGTTTGATTTTGGTCTATTTGCCATTTAGGAGACTTCCACTCAGCACAGCCACTGCACACCATGTTAGTGGGATCGGCTATCCTGTCTATGCTACCATGTGCTACGATTCATTGTTGGAGTTGTGATACTAGGCTGTGAATGATTTGTACGCTCACTGGAAACTCAGTACTCAGTGTTCATGTTTATGTAAATGATGGTTATTCTCTGACTACGCGGCAGAGGATTCTCTGCACACTTTCATTGAGCCATGCAATGCGCGTTCGCTGCCAAAGTTTCCGAGACCCATTGGTCTGGGGAAATATGAATCTTGTTCATTAAGTATCTTGGGCTCATCAATTGTGTCCGGACACATGGGATGAATAACTAGTAAGAGTACAAAACAGGCATAATATGGAGGGATTCAAAAGGAAAAAAAAAAAAAAAAAAGTAGTATCACATCGCCACCTGTGTTTCAGGTGCCGGGAATCCTGTAAAATGGTGAACATTTTGCATCCCAGTAAGCGTTCCATCATTAATCATCATAGGTGCGTCAGACCAGGTGAACCTTTGGGACGAAGTAAGAATCACCAAAAGAGTAGCGCAGAATGCTTACCCTGGCATCATCATGTTTCCCCACCATGCATCATTCAACACGCACATCGTAGCCAACGTCCCCACATCAGACAACATATCGTCTATCGCAGTGTCTGCGACGATGGGCTCCACGGTTCCGGCGACAAGGGGAAATGATGGCTGGCTATGAACAAATTCTGGTGTGGGAGTGTTCGTGCTAGGCATGGGAGGTGTCGTCGCAGGCGGTGATGTCCTGGAAATGCTGGGAAGAGGACCAGGGTTCATTTGCATGGTATCATTGTCGTATCGAGATTGAGAGGAGCTCTTGGAGGATGACCCTGAGTAATGCATACGTGAGGAGGGTGTTTGTTGTGGTCCAAGATAATCACGTGACTGGTCTGACTGATGCGCGAGCTGACTGGTCGGAGGTTGTGGTTGGATGTGTCCGCCAACTCCTGCTCCGCCTTTGCGATGTTTCGTAAGTAGACTGGCCAGGAAACGTGCATAGAGGTGTGGGGTATGGCGCTCGTCGATGGCGAGATCTTGTAAGGTCGTGATGAGACGACCTATCAAATCAAAGATGTCATCTTCCATTTCGCGTGTGAGTAACTGAGCAAATTCTGGTCGAAGAAGCTGCAATGAAATTAAATCATTAAAGTCGCCATTAGTCACAACATGCGCACCTTGAGTAAGAATGCAGATGCGAAAGAGGCGAAGATAAAATGGCCTGTGGAAAAGGGTGTGAGGAACTATTACTTTGCATCCGATTTGAAAATAAAAATACCATCTGGAGATGAACGCATGAAACCGCTGGGTGCAAGAACTTCCACCATATGCTTGATGACCATTGTGGCAGATTCAAAACACTGATCAGACACTGGTCAAAATCAGTGCCATATTGAAGGTGCTTAAATACCATTTTAAGGAACACTTGGTCGCTCGCCTCCATTCCGCGCTGGAATGCATGTTGAAACCCAAACGAGAACATGACCAGCCTTGAATAATTGACGAGGCTGCGTGCAAACTACTAGAAAGGAGCACTAACCCATGGAGGAAATTACTTACAAAGGCAGAAGTGTACATCGGAAGGCAGATCCGGGGTCTGGTTAAATCAGCATAGAGCCTGGTTGGGTGCGACGAACCGTCTCACCGGTATGATCAGACTCCTCACGGAACCTTCTCGTCCACTCCTCAACGTATGAGGTGAGGTGGTCGTCGTGCTTATATGTTACAGCAAGGAAGTCAATAGACTATGGGGTCCTTAATGGAAGCAAATAGCTCATGTATGACAATACGCACCTTATTCAAGCCCGTGGGAGCATCAGGATCTGAAAAGATGTCATTATGAAACTGGGCAACGATGCGCAATAGCGCTGTGTATGCACAGAGGTGGAGATCGTACTGCACAACGACAGCGTAAGGTGGTGGGAAATTGTGCATGATTGTCATTCACCTTGTCTCTGTACTGTGATTTTTTGTACCAATCAGCCGAGCTTCGTATGATATGATCTTCCTTGATCGTTGATTGTTTACCGAATTGTGTGGCGGTCGAGCGGTCGAGATTGAAGCATATCATCCATACTCGCGCACGATTCAGAACTTCGCGTTCTTGTCTCTCCGTCAGAGACTGGGTGCTAGGCACCTGGTGCAGGTTCAAATCTGTCGCGATCCTGAAAAGAAGGCATGGGTCAGAGGCAAAGACCCATATACTCTACCGTAAACCAAACTGACCTAATAGCCAAACCAGTATACAACCAGCTTCGGTCTTCTTCCCACCTCCGCGCAGGCACACCATATAAACTCAGTAGAATGTAGGCCTGGCAAAGTTCTATTGACTTCCACCCATCTGTAAGTGCATTGGCAGCCGAGTGTTTCGCGAAGTGCATTGCGACCGGATATATTTCTGACTTCACATTGTAATATCGTGAAGAAACTGCACAAACTGTCCCCAAAATTTAGTTTGTCGTGGAAATGAGAGATATAGGGCACTCACTGACTGTGAAGAGGAAGGGACATCTCTGGAAAATCGTGCTCGAAGTATGAAGCTTTTTGTCCAAAAGACTGACAAACGGCTGAGACATAGGGGTGAGACTCATCTTCAATCGAGAAACTACGCGACATTACGTACGTTGATATTATTCCAAAAGCTACGTCACACAAATCAGGTCTAGTGTAGATTCATCGTGAGGTAGATCACTCACATTTCAAACAACTTCTCCACGTCGGCAGCAGTAACTAGCCCATGCAGGACGATATCAGGTGGGTTATGTTTCTCGATTAAACTCTTCCGAATGCTAAGGTTATTTGCAGGGCCTAGCAAAATATCGGGTCAGGCGAGGCCATGAAAAGCAACACGTTGGAATAAACCATACCTGGCATGAAGTATTCCTTGTTTGCCACACCCTGCACGATAAAGAGTGTTTAGCTTAGCAAGACTATTGGTAATAGCTTCTAGTACATACCACGTTCTCGTCGCCATCGGCAGATTTTGTGCGAGTGTTGCCCGATCCAGAACCTTGGCGATTCTTGCCTTTGCCCTTATCCGCGTCTTTGTCCAATGACAAGTTCGCGAGAAGGCCGATCGGGACTGCAGCATCAGGAAGTGAGCTTCTCATATTCTCCGTGTCTTCTCCTTCTGTCGTAACCTCAGCATCTTCGCCGTCGTCGGAGTCGTTCATCACTGTATCACCACCTCCATCATTGCTCCCGTGTGGATCTCGAAGCTCATGTAACATCTTCATCCTGGACGGACACGGTTGGCTGGGGGGTCGGGTGCTCGACTGAAGACGGTCCATCCAATCAGCAATCTTGATGTTATCCTTGTCCGAAGGCGAGGTAGCCATCTGGAAGGCGGATATCGAAAGAGGTGTCGCAACGTATGGATTATGTAACTAAATGAGGTTATCAATGCGAGAGAACGAGGTGGGAGAGAGATCAAAAACTTACTTGCTTCAAGAGCGACTCGATAATTTGATCTTTGTGACGAATCTGGGCGAGTAAATATTCGCGCTTGCTAACATGGGGGCGTTCAGGTGAGCATTGGGACATAGCCGAAGACAGAGTTGTAGATGAAAATGAAGACTCCGAAGAATCAGAGTGTAAGGAAGCCGTCGACAGAGATGGAGACAAAGGCATAGCTCTGTAGTACCAAACCGCAGGAAGCAGAAGCGATCAACAAGTGATTGCGTTGTTCTCCAAACGATGAATGACAAGCAGCCTTAAGTAGCTCTGCGGTATTGCAGAAAGTGCGATGAAAAAGGAACGAAGACCTCGGGCGCAGCTGCGCGCAGTGCAGTTGTTTGCACTAAATGTTGACAGGTAGCGTATTGAGGAAGATACACCAGGTGCGAAAAATGCAGGCACGAAAGATTACTTGCCACTGGTGTCATCCCGGCTACACGTCCATCAAATACAATCCAGCGAGTTTCACCAAACATTGTAATCAGAGGCACACGAGCACAATGCTGTTGGTGACCGCATCATTTCTCTACCCCAGCTAGAACCCTGGAGAATTTGACCCTCCGTGTTCCCAAAAGGGGTAAGCGATCACGAGTTTACGCCAAGAGAATTGAGTCCGAAAAAACGAAAGACTCACTTGGGTGCTATTCTCGGCTTCCGCCCTTCGACGATGCATGCATGTCCGGTATTCGTGCAACGTTTGCACGATGTGGCTCCTTCAGGAAATTCACATTTCATCTAGCCAAATCAACCGGATATCGACCAGTCCGTTCACCGCAGTCGGCAGCACATATTGCATCGTGGGGCGAAATGCGGGACGAAACCAATGAAGACCACAGAAGACGACCCCATTCAAGGCACATCCGGATGAAGGGAATCGATCCGGTGTCGAGAGACATAACCCGGCGTTGACGGATATGTGACGGGTGACGAGATCGAGCAAGGGAAGTAATGCCCGCAGCAAGTCGTACAGGCAAACAAGGAATGGAGAGGAGAGACGCATTGAACACGTGTCGGGTAGGATTTCAATTGTCGCCAAAGAGGGTAAGTCACGTCCAAGGCATTGCGAGTTAGTACCAATCACAGTTTGACGTTTCGGTGGCCAAGCGTGACACAACGCCCCGTTGGTTGGAGCCATAGGGGCCACCACGCATCGAGGCACGCGCAGTAGGTAAAGTTCGGTAACATGGCACACCGGAAAGACGATGACAGGCATGTTTCCGGGAAGGACGCAAGCACAAGATGAAAACACGAATCATGGTAAGCGAGGGACTGAGATAGCAGGAACGACGGTCCGAACCTTCAGGCGTTTGCAGTGTGTGCATGCTCCAGCCCTGCATAGGATCGCATCAAGTATGGCATACGGACCGTGAAAAGGGAAAAAAAAGTTGGCGGTGGGGTCGAGTTCCCGAACCGAGGCGTCATCGAATGAGGGGAGGTACGGCCAAGTCGCATTACCCGGAATGTGGTACACAATAGCCGCGATGGCGAGATCAAGGCAATTCGTCGATGCACATGGACGGAGGTAAGAGAGCACCGTCGACGGAAGTGACAGTGACGTGCCGGATCAGAAAATGACGGCATGGTGCACCGAGTTGACAACATGGTCATCCGTTGCCGTATTGTACACCGGGAAACCGAGCAGTGTGAAGCGCAGCACAGAGGGAGATACAAGCATCGTGTCATTGTAGATGATCGCAGAGTCGGGGCAAATCAAACATCGACGTGAGGCAGTGCACGTGAACGGAAACCGGCCCGGCAACATTAAATTGCCGGTCCCGGTGCAATGCAGGCCACCAGTTGGATTGGAGACACCAGGGCAGGATAGGGCGAATGTGGGCGGACGTCAACACCACAAACACGCGAAAAATGGAATGAGAGTCAAATGTTCGATGCGATGGGGACGCAAGCCCGTAATCAATCGTTCACCCAATTTTGTGCGCGTACAAGAGCAGACGGCACAAACCCAGGAGGCGTGAATAAATACAAACATCACCCACCCAAAAAGGATGACAAGGTGATGGATGGCGGTCAAGAGAACGCCAAGTAGTACATGCAGAAGTAGGAGTTGCAAGTCGATTATTTGAGGGCAGTGTGAAGTTGATCCCAGAATGCAGTTACCGTTGAAGAAATAGGAGAGAAGAGTAAGAGAGAAAGTTCTGAGTGTGTAATCAAACTAACAAAAAAAATGACACTCACTTTCGTCCCCCAGATAACCCTACCCCACCATGTTGTCCTCCGCCATCATCTCCAGCGGGCTCCCAACCACCTTCGTCATCTTCGCTGTCGTCGTCACTGTCTCCTCCTCCCCCGTCACCAGCAGGGCCAGATTTACCCACACCAACAGCTGGGCCTGCCAAAGATGCCCGTAAACGCTTGGGTGCACGTCCACGCTTCCCCGTCGTTGTCGCTGTACCACTTGTTCCTGCCTTACCCGGTGCAGAAGAAGGGAGGACTGGCGCCACGTATTGTGCCTGTCTCTGTGCATTCCGAGGTACGGTCGCGTGTGCCGTGGGAGCCGTGCGCCCTTTATGTGGATGAGATGCTCCCGAAATCTGTCCTTGCGGATGTATTGATGGATGCGGGTGCCGGGGTTGGTGTGGTGGTGCTTGTGTTTGTCCAGGTCCCCGAGTAGGCGCTTGTGCAAGTGGTACATACTGCGTAGGACGGTGGGAATGTCCATGACCAAGACGGTTTTCGCCCATGGCTTGATGAGCAGGCTCTCCCATCACTGTTCCGGACCGTGCATGCACCATCCCGAGTGCAGGCGATCCAGTCACCGTGGATACAGATGCCGAATTCCCGTGTCCACGCCCAGGGACTATCGCTGCAGTGCCCATCTCTACCCCAGCTCTCCCTTGGGGAGCTTCCAAGCCCACATTTGATGAAATAGAACCTGAAATCGAAGCAGATCCAGAAGCAGATCCAGACTTCTCTCCGACAGGGGGATATTCGACCATCGAAGAGCCGGTTGTAGGAAAAGGGTCCACTGAAGAACCTGTCGTCGTCGTGTAGCTCGCGTACGAGGCTGGAGAGTGCGAGCTGTGGGAGTGCTGAGTAGGCGGGTGTGGATGTTGGTGAGCATGGGATTGTGCTAGTGAAAAGACGGCGGGGACCCCTATTGATGGAGGGTGTAGGTCAGCGTCAAGTACGTCCACAGAGGCATGTAGAACAGTATGAGAGAAGGCGGTATTATAAAGACTATGATGTGGATAGATAGATACCCCACTCTCATCAGACGAAGCAAGAGTGGAGGAAGATCGAGATGTTGAGCAAGAGACAGACCCAGAAAGGGTGGTCGAAGGCGTTAGCACACGGAAGTATTCCAACTCTTCCTGTGGAGAACGCAGTGATCTACGAATCGCATCGGACTCTGTGCTCAAGTCAAAGCAAGGTTGGCGAGCGCACATGAAGAACTCTGTGCACCCTGTACAACCAAGAGGGAATAATGACAGAAAGAGTCCAAGTGAAGGGAGTAGATAAGGTCATAAACGTCAACCGAACAAAACGAAGCAAGCATGGTCCCTTATCCACCCAATTCATCCTATGACACCGACATCAAGCCAAGTAGGGCGAAAAGCGCCGGTCACGTGGGAGCGCCGGTCTGACAGCAAGTATGGAAGGAGTACGTTCTAGGAACGTTCCCTTTAGGACTGAACACCGAGGTGTGCATAGAGATCCGCCCTACTTAAGAACGATGGGCGTTTTTGATGCGGAAATAACACGACTAGCAACTCAAACAGACGAAACTGCAGTACAGAAAAAAAAGATACTCACCACCGTCACTCCCTGCAGGTGTATGCGTATTTGTGGGAGGTGTATATGATAGGAAAGGTGCGTTAGGCGAAAGCGATTGAGCCTGCTGCGATGTCGTATCTGCATGTTTCGCTGTCGCAATGCCACAATCGGAATTTGCCTGACCCTAAGATGGATGGCGCGTCAGTCTATACACCAATAGCGCAAGCCAGCAACACAAGGCGGAAGGAATGGCCCCTTATCCGTCAAGAACGCCACAGGGGTAGTAAGTTAACGAAATTTACTTACTGATGCTTGTCCTCTAAGCGGCAATCCATAAAATGCATCTTCTCCAGACCCTAAAAAAAAGGACATATCTGTTGCGCCTTGCTGGGAAGATGAACTATAACACTCTGTCACAGGGTCGTGGTAGTTTTCTTGTGTGCTGTACACGATTGATGGACCAGGCTGCTGTTGTGACTGGTCTGCGTGTGAGTACTGAGTTTGGTGCGGTTGATCGTTATGCTGTACATGTGACGACGTGTGTGTGGGCGGTTGCGATGAGCGATCTTGCGATTGTGATTGCAAATTTTCCTCGGGGGAAGAACGAGGCTCAGAAGACGTTTGCAATGTTTCTTGCGCGAGCAATTCCTGGGTTCGCTGGTGCACGATCGATTTCTTGCTCGCTCTTTCAGGTTCAGACTGCGGTTGTTGTTGAGAATGTTGAAGTTGACTTGCACGCTGCGAATCCGATGCAAATCAGTACTAGCCCGTGACCGAATAAATGGGAATGCAATTACCTGTCCTGGCTGTGGAACAGGTTGGCCTCCCTGTTGAGACTGGTCATAATACCAATTCCCCCCTATTTGTGCCTGCTGCTGCTCCCGTCCCTGAACATGCCCGAATTGAAATTCCCCAGTATTGTATCCTGCTGGCTGGTATCCACCAGCCGTGTGGACCTCCGGACCCTGGGATGAAGGATTCTGGAAGGAGAATTGGAACGCTGGATCCCATACGATAGGCTGCTGATACTCTGATACAGCAGCTGCATGTGCATAGAATGACGGTGAGGGGGGCGACTGGATAGCGTCAGAACCAGTGGCAGGGAAGGTAGAAAGTGGAGTGGAGGATGTAACTTGCGGGGAGCTTTGGTGTAACCACTGCGGCCGAGGATCGAGCTCAAGAGTCGAAGAAGGAATGAGATTGTGCAGGTTACCCGAGGGGGTTTTCGAGGGTGCTATTGTTGATTGCGCTGGCGGCGATGATGTTACAGGGACAGAATGCGAATGCAGATGAAAGTGGAACTGCCGTTGCTGAGGATGATGGGCATGCTGTGAATTAGGATGAACAGAGAAGAGTGCGCTTGGGGGAGCAGTGGAAAGGAATGCACTATCAGATTGGGAGGGTCCCCGCAGACTGGTTAGTCGAAAGTCCTGAGAGAGGAAATCACATCAGATTGATGTAAAAGAGCATGACAGGGAGTGAAAAAAATGACGGAAAAAACCACAATATCACAGCACCATGATATCCGGCAAAAACGCACGACGAGACGATGGGAAGTGAAGCAGAAACAACATACCTCCGGCATTGTGGGGGAACGGGGAACGGGAAAATCTCCCACCGGGTCGCCGGCGATTGGACATGGCAAGTGAGTTTTGGTGTCAGTGATCCGTGTGGGGCACCCTGCCTCAGATTTTTATTGGCGAGTGACAGGGCTAGCAAGAGCACACAGGTGGGGGGTGTATTTTTGAAGAGTCTGGTTGCGCGGGATGGAGGATGAATGATCGAGTCTGTTCCAGAGAAGGAAAATCCAATCGAAGGCCGAGTCAAGGCAAACCGATGTCGACGCCGTTCCGGGCAAATGAAGATCTTTTGTTGGCTCGTGGCAAGGCACGACGGACTCAACGTTCTATACGCCCTTTTTCCCTGGCAGGGCTGACCGTCACTTGAGACCGCAAACTCAACTCGCTGCTGGTGAAAGGATGTGGAAACCCTAGAAAAGCCATGTGTCTGAAGCACGCCTTACACTCACCTCAGGTTAGTTTTGGCTCTTGTTTTGCTTTTTTGGAGATTTTTGCCACCCAATCGCGATATATGAGATGATTGATGAGAGTAGCCAGACACACTTCGATGGTGAATGATTCTTCTCTGTCAGATGAGTGTATATGTGTGTCGCATTCGAAACTTATCTCTCCTTTATGGTCAATATAAAAATGCAAGTAAGTTGTTAATTGGACTGCCGTCACGATCATTGTCACAGCCACAACGTTTCCCTTGTTTGCTTCCGCGGCATTCGGCAACACTCTTATCGCCAATTACCGAACTCACCTCCTCCTCACAGGCAAATCCTATCCTCACTGCCTCGCAGTCATACACCATTTGTATCGCACTCTGCACTGCTCAGGCGCTCGTCTTTTGTCAGCATCCATCCGCCCAGTGCTATCGTTCCGGCTTCGTGTCACCCTGTCGCTAATATGATTTTTCCTCTTGTCTTGCCCCTTCAGCAGCTGTACACCGCCCGGTATCCGACCCCAATTTTTTTTTTACCAACCCACACGTATCCGTGTGGTGCTTGAAATGCCTTGACAAACAATGCTATTCGCTTCTGGATGCCGTCTTGTTTCGCCCCCGTCTCTTCAAGCCCCGAGTCCTGTGCCAAACACTCCCCGTTCCTAAATTTTGGCACGAACGTTAATTCGATGCTGTAACGTGCTTTCGACCCACATGCACCGAATCTTCACGGCGACCAAACACAAAAGACCACAACTAAGCTTATTCGGGGAGTGAGCTCAATTTTTCTCCTTTCTCTTTTTCTCCTGCAACTCATGCAACAGGTTTGAGGTTTTGCCATGTGGTTCCATTTCATCCATTTTCAGTGGTCATACAGACCGCTACGTTTTTTAGCAAGCAGCTGCATCCGGACCAGGCCGCAAAACCACATCGCACTTCCGTAAACCTCGCTTAGCAACGCTAACATTTTCAAATACCATTCCTTGTTCCTTTACTCAATTTGGCGAAGCAATAGAATAGCCTACGGTGGCATTCACGGAAAAATTCGTTGTCCTTATTCCTGCAAGTGGCTCCAAAGCTCCATTACATGCGGCGCGGTATCCTTGGGAGTGTTTTTGACCAAAGCCGTTTCTACACCGCTGTCTCCTTTCCTAACAGGTGGGCTTATATATGCACGATTCAGGTGCTGTGAGATCTCAGTATTTTTATATCGCTAGTCCCACCTGAAGTTCCCTCAAGCAGTGTGCAAATGCAATGTCAAAAGTGGTGCCTTTTCATCCTATACTTGACTGCTCGTTATTCAGACAGATTAGCTACTGCATCTTTAGAAGGCTGCACTCAATATGCCCACTTCGACGAAAAGTTTTTTTCGATGATCCACTGCCTTTGATTGGGTCAAAAATGCAGACAACAGGCCAGGCTATGGTATTCCTAAACAGCACCCAATTGCGACGTTGTGATGGACTTGCAGGAGGTAAGATATTCCAGCCATAGCTGTTGAAGCCATTATTACAGTAATCTGATGTGTCAGCGATATGACACACTCAGTCCGAGGAGTCGCCCGTGAGGTGTGTAGCATCATTTTTTATGGTCTCCTCATTTCTACATCCACTGCAAGCTTATTCATACTTCTGATAAGTGTGTTACAGCAGGGACTCGTCGCCACCTGCTACGGCATATTGATGTGGTCGTCCCAGATGAAAGTGCCTAGAAGGCCCCCTCTCTGCCGAGGTGGGCATTTAATCTCCCCTAGGCAGACGCAATGAGATGGAAGATACAGTCATTCCGATTGGCACAGAAGCTCCTACAAATTTAAACTAACAACAGCTAGGCTGGCTCTAAAGGCTCTGGCCTCTGGCCCACAGATGTGGGTATCCAAGGACCCCTCATTTGTGGGACCTGTCGTCGTGGTCCCCACCGAAACGATTATATGAAAGTGGCATCCAGCACTTTCATTATCAGGTCGAAGATAGTCAAGGGCAATGTATGCCCCCCTTGCCCAATGCTACGGGGTCTAGCATTCCACAAGTCATGGCACGGTCAAGGACCTCACTACCACCCGCGAGGTCCAGATTGGCAGGGGACGAGCATCCCGCCAAATGGATGATGGTACCGGTTAGCTAACAGTATCGAGCTTTTCACTGGTGTTTATTTGCCAGTAGTCACCCCATAGGTTTCAGTTTACGCGCTTTAAAAGAGTTTATCACTGTGTGTGACCCGTCCCCCCGTCCCCCAAGCTTTCTCTGGCTCATCCAGTAGTGTTCATTCGAGGTGAGGTACAAACTATGAGCCAACCATCGTTTATTACAAAAAGAATACTCGGAATAGAAATGACGTTTCCACGAGTACTACAGATGTGGACAAGTAAAAAATTCATAATGCGAAGAAGGACGAACCGAGAATTACACCCTGTTCCACGAAGGTTCAGAGTTGACGTTTTTAGATAGTTAGGAGCGTTAGCTTACCTTCACCATCGCAGGGTCATTGGTACAACCCTCCAGGAATTCATTCAAGCTAAGTTTGTTATCGTTGTTTCTATCCATCTTGGCAAACATCCTGTTAACGTGCTAATGACCAAAATATCAGAACGCCGTTCCAGAGTGAAATAGGAGAACGGCACCATTTCAGGGCTCTCTTGCATCCGTAGATTTGGGATCCGGATCGTTAACTTGTCTCTGGCCTTGAAGATGTGCAACATCTCGGCGTAAGTGATGAACCCATCCTTGTTGGTATCATACATATTAAATATCCCTAAAGAAAAGATAGTTCATGAAAAATTCGATCGATTAAGCTGAGAAACGAGAACTCAACACATTGAGTTTACATACATTTGAATTTGTCTTTGAATGATCCCCTTGCTAAGGAACTCAGTGTGCATATGTAGTCGTCGAAATCAATGACTCCATCCATGTTTCTGTCGAACGCTGGGAAGAGGTAGCACTCCGCAAACTCGTCTGGGTCTCCGGAAGGAAACGAATTGCGGTAGACACGAAGAAATTCTGCTTTGTCCACTGTACCGCGGGGATGGCTTTTGATGAATACTTGGTACCTAGGCATCGAAATGTCAAAGAAGTTCATGTACGGTTGAAATGGCTCAACACACTGCCGTTGTACTTCAGCTTCGTTAACTGCGGGTGATGAGCAAGGAAATCAAATTTAATTACAAGGAAGCTGATGACATACAGTGAGTTAGCCTGACGAGTTGCGCAATTCTTCCCGGAGGTAACTGAGGCTTCCTAAAGAGAAACATGGCGTAGGAGGACTGTTGCATATTGACAGTGTTTGTATCTTGAGCTCATATATACCCGTCCAAGATGCCAAAGCACTGGTGGCGACGGACTGTGCTTGTCCTGTGCTTTGCCCCTCTGGATAGTATTGTTGGTTATTGCGACAAGATACAATATCACTTGAATCGCCACAGAAAGTTTCCTGTTTCAAATTAGAGGAACCTACAAACAAATTGAAGCAGGACTTGTTCCTCAGCGGAGAGGCACCAACCTGAGATTATTAGTATTGCGTCTCATGGAGGTTTTTGAGTTCACTCTTACCATGTACCACGCACTGCGCCACTATAAAACAAAAGAATGCCTCCAGAAAACAAGGCACAGCAAGCCACACAATAAATATTATTTGAACATTTTCATTTCAAGCTACTTACTAATTGGTTGCTTTCAGGATCCAAGCAAAGACACCATCGAACATAAAATGTATCCTTCTCTACCGACACAACACCTGCTGTTGCCATTACAATCCCAGGCGTACGAATATATGGCGGGAGAAGTTACTAGGTCCTCTCATAAGTAGTCCTCGACTCGGAGACAGAAGTGGCGTACCAAAAGGTTGGAATGATGCTGCACTTGACACCAAATGTTTATTGTGCTACTTATAGGTTCAATCTTGAACGTCAGCGGACAGGTATCTGTAGTGTTGTGGCTATGACTGTAAACAAGTGTCAAATGTCCCTAAGCCAGCAAATGCGACGCGTCGGGGCAAAAGTTCGTAAGTCCGTCCCGAATCTGTACCAAATTCAGAGATATATAAGTACCAGTCCGTGAAATAAAACTTCTCAGGCCCTCTATCACGAAGCTTGCGAAGTCGGGATCCTGTGTCGTTCAGTTTAAAATAAACGAATACCATCCACAATATCTGAAGTATGTAGTCCGTTGATCGCCAGTATGGGAGAAATCGCGATAAAACAACCATAGCGAGTGCCCCACGTTTAGGGGTGAAACCAAATGGGGGTGAGAGAGAGATGACGCCGAGAAACATAAAGTGGGTGGCGAAAAGGTACATCCTTGTCTGTTCCTATCTTGGCTTTGACAGGGTTCGGCGATAGCGCCGATGACAGAACCAGTATCTTCTGCATGGCTGTGGAGCTGTGTTCCGACCATGGCATCGGAAATCGTGACAACAAGCGGGGGAATCAGGCCAGTATACAAGAGGTGGGAGACGGAACGATGGAACGGAACCACATTATATGGCGTCGAGATGAAAATGCACTTGAATACGAGGGTATGGTAGGGCTTTAGGTAGGTTTCATGTGCCACTGCCAATTTTCCCGTTCGGTGTCCCTTCAGAGAAGCGACAATCATGGAAGAGGTGCGAAGACGGTCCCAGGATACCCAGCAAGTCAGTTGACCGTCACGCCGTCTCAATGCAAACCACATAATAATCGCAGTGATAGCGAGACGAAAAGTGGGCGGATACCAGCACTAGATAAATGGCATATAAATAGAGGTTGGACGTGGGATCAGATGATTGACTGTCGCGCAGCCAGGTATTTGCGGTTTGAGCGAGAGTTAGACACTATAGTCGGGTCCAAGTATCAAGAATGACACTCGCGACTCTACGCCGAGTGCAGAAAGATCGAACCCAGGTGTGTCCTGTGAAAGCCCCGCAGCAACGAAAGTCGACCGCCGGACGAGGAAAGATGAAGGTGAGTATGATGCCCCGGTTACGCCAGAGCGTCTCGTTTTCCTCCAGAAAGTGGTTGGACGAACTGTGGTGCGTCAGCGCCAGCCAGATTGCAATGACAATGGGCCAGACTTACAGAGCAACGGAGGAGGCTTACGAATCTCACCCCTTCTATTGAGAACAACAGATCGTCCAGCTGGAGCGCCTTCATTTGACGAGCCAGGTAAGGGACATGAGGTAACATCAGGCAGAGATTTCACGGTCCTGAAAGTATTCTTCGGAGGTGCAAGCAAGCTCTTGTTCGGCGTATGAAGTTCGAGAGGGGACGAGGGTGTCTCATTTGAGTCCATGCTTTCGAATACAACGAAGACAGGGCTGGCTATGTGGTCATCTCGACTTTGCAAACTGGAGGAACGGTTTCGTCTGGGGGATATTGATGTGGGAGTAATAACAGTCAAATCCGACATATGACGGTCAGATAAACGATGCTGAGGGCTAACACCCAACAACTCCGTTTAGATACCAGAAGGCAGAGAAAGCAGGGCTAACATGATGGTCTTCGTCCAAAGTATCTTATACTCAGCAAGTGCCGCATTACTGACATGGAATTTCTCCCACGGAAGTAGACAAAGGCCCATACTAGGGCAGCTACGACGCAGTAGGGGTACATACTAACAGTGTGACACGAGGATCTGTTTCATGCTATTGCTAACTTGTTTCCAAACTCTTGTGATCAGGTATCTTACGGGTTGAGAGGTATGAAGACCCAGCCAAATGCCCTGACCTCACTTCCCTTCTCACCAAGGTACCTGTTTGTTTCGTACAACCAGTTCACGAATCCAGCAACCCAGTCCCGAAGGCCCTGTATGTAGCTTCGTACATCCATGTTTATTGATTGAGATGCCGTGACCAAACTTTCGAAGATAGTGCGTTCGGTATCCATAAATGCGTCCACCCTTTCCTTAGTGAGCGTTCCTGCCAGAGCTAGAGCTCCTTCCAATGAAAGGGTCTCTGTTCTCCGGAGGACGGTGATTATATTTGGGCGTTCGATGGGAGTACCTTTGGCACAAGAAACAATATCCTTGATTGCCAAATGTCCAATGCGAGTCAAAAGGTCTTGGAACACGGTACACACCTCGGACAGTAGGGCAATATCGCATGCGTGATTCTGCAATTTCTGAAACAATTCGTTTCCGAGGACGCTCTCGGGGATATTCAGGTCCCTGGCATATTCAATCATACAAATTGCCAAGAAGAAACCAGATTCTTTTCTCCTGAAGGCGGTGTAACTTTCGATGTCATCGACAGCTGAGTTAGGCGCCTCACATCTTGCTTTGCAGAACGTTAGTTGTGATTTGTTGAAGCGCATGTACCACCACGGATGTCTGTATGCTACTCGAGACAGTCGATCTGATAGCCTTGAGAACAATTAATTATTGGGACCAAACTAGAGACCCCCGCATACTCACAGCGAGAACATGTCACGTTCAGAGTCAAAGTTTGCCACCTCAGTAGCCCAGGGATCAGGAATGGGCGCCCTCTCCCAGTCCGCCTGATCAATCTGGTACATCAACAGGCTGAGAACATCCGCTATGAGTTTAAGTTGCGGGACATCCGCGGTAGGGTAGCACGCAGCGGCTAGTAACCCCACTTTCAGTGGCCTCCAATTCACCGACGCTAGCGCTCCACCAGAGTCTGTGAGCCATTTCTCCGAAGCTTGTGAGACCGCTTTGCAATGCTTATTCGTGCGTAGCTCAAAAGGACTGCAGATGAAGAGAATATCCGGGAGCTGGATGCAGACTGTATCGTGTGACGGATCTTCCTCATCATGCTTTGCTGTGGCACTGGACATGCCTCGAAGTACCAACGGCAGGTGGACTAGAAACGGGTGGTGAACGAAAAAGAAAACAGTTCTGTTCCGTGATTAGCGGCATTGCGGCGGTAACTTCCTGGTCTGAGTACACTGGTGGATGATTGGAAGAAGCGGCTGGGCTGACCTTGAAACACTTGACTTCCTGGTATCGTCCGAGTCCAGTGGAACTCTACGTCGCCCCAGCGTTCTGGCTTCTGATCGAAATCATCTGTGCTTGTCACTGCTTGACTGCAGTTTGAGAGTCTGATTTTTCAACCCGGCTCTACTTAATCAAAGCATCGCATCACCTGTTGCTTGGGCAAAGTCACCAAAAATCAAGTCCCCTAACCTACCGGAATTTGCCGCTTCACTACCATTTTGTATGTACAGTAGAACTTCTCGTAACGCATAACTTCCCGGTGCATGATTCTCCCAATGCATGAGGTTTAGGCTCTGCCCGAGTTGGGCGGCAGGGGACCGTGCATACCACATAATCAATGATTATTTTGGCGTAAATATGCATTATCAGGGCACAATATCTACCATGTTAGCAATTACTTAAGCAACAAAAAAATCCCCAGATGGGTTTTGACGCATAAGAGCTAGTTCGGAAACTGTGAGATACAATGTTTGGTTGCATTGAACACGGTGACTAAGCCAGCATGGCAGCAGCAATTGCAGCTCCGCTCGGATTGTAATCAATGCTACGCTGCCCATGCATCCCCAAGGATTTCGACAGCAACGGCAGAGGAATATACGCAAATTCATCCTCCAAAACATTCTCAGATCTGTTACTCTCCTTATCGATGTTGCAAATACGATTATCGAAAGTCATAAACCCCCAATCCCTTATCACACTTCGGCACTTTCAGGAGAAGCATGGGTTGATGAGCTACTCGCAGGTCATCCTGAACGCATCCGCACTGAACTCAGCATGCACCGTGCGGCTTTCCTAGAACTCGTATCCACACTGCAGAGCCTGGGCCATTCAAATTCAAAACATATCACGCTCAAAGAACAACTTGCAATTTTCCTCTACACCTGCGTCACTGGGTTGACCCTTCGACATGTTGGAGAACGATTCCAACATTCAAATGAAACTATTTCCAAGTAAGACAACTGATTCAATGTCGGTTGGAAATCTTTAACAAATTCACAGGTATTTCCGGGCGATGACAGTCGCACTTTCAAGCCCACCATTCTATACTACCTACATTCAGCTCCCAACTGGCGAGACCACCATGCCAGAAATCATCCGCAACCCAAAATTCTTTCCATATTTTGCCAATGCAATCAGCGCAATCGATGGCAGCCACATCCATATCTCTCCCCCGTCCCACTTGCACCCCAATTACCGAAATCGCAAGGGCTTTGTTTCACAAAACTGCTTATTCGTCTGTGGATTCGACATGAGATTTTCATACACTCTGACAGGTTGGGAGGGATTAGCAACGGATGCCCGAATCTACCAGGATGCGATATCAACAGATCTTCATATCCCACAAGGCAAATATCTACTAGGTGATGCAGGGTTCCCCTTGCAGCCAGGGCTTCTAGTCCCTTACCAAGGAGTTCGCTACCACCTTGCAGAGTGGGGGCGTGCCAATCTTAGGTGAGTGGGATTTATTCTCGCAGCTTAACTTTTGGTGATAATATTCAGGTCAGACCAGCTAACAAAGAAGAATTATTCAATCTTCGCCATGCATCTGCTCGTAATGTTATTGAACGGATATTTGGTGTTCTCAAACGCCGCTTCCGCATCCTTCTCCTTGCCCCTGAGTACGTCCTTGACATTCAGGCACAGATACCCGCTGCACTCTGTGCACTGCACAACTTCATTCGAGTACACGATCCATTTGAGGACAGTACCATGGATAACTTCGAAGGCGATGATGAGCTTGTGGACTCAGGTGGTAACAGCCAATCAGTGGCTGATGCAGGAGCCAACGAAGTCAATGAAGTTGATTTTTTTGCAGATGCCAATGGAGGGAAGCAGCTTCGGAATGAGATTGCAACAAGTATGTGGAGGGATTATCAGAATATCTTGCATGAGCGGTCAGGGCAGATGAACATTGATGAGGACGATGGCTTCGATTCAGAATTAGGCCATTTGTAGTTACTTTTCCGTTGCATGTACTCGTTCTTGCACGCAATCATTTTCGGTGGAACAAAACATCAATTGGAGGCACAGCAACAGAACATGTAGTAGTACAGATGCAAGGCTACATAGCAAGATATGTGAAA
>JAYMGJ010000318.1:0-57402 GCA_037178675.1 Scleroderma bovista
GGGAGGGACAAGCTGGGGAGGAAAAGGGTAGGGATAAATATAAACCCTGAGTTGTCGGTTTTCCCGTAACCCATGGCATCGAGATCAAGAAGGCACGGGGGTCTAAATGCCGAAGGGGGATTTGGAAGCCTCGTCCTGAAGGGACTAATGTGTGATTTGGAAATGACAGTAGTGTGCAATCAAGTGGACGTGTATCCAGCGAAAGGAAGGGAGCAAGCATGGCAGAAAATGAACGCACTCTTTATGTAAATCGAGTATGAGCGGGAGTCATGAGGCGTCTCTGCGACGCTAATGGCCCAGGGACCTTCCTGGGCATCAATGCGTACTGGCTGTCTTCTCGTGGTGCGGTGGGGAGCGGCATCTAGGGTGTTCATACTGCGCACGGAGGTATTGGAATCGGCGTTGTCTTGGAGAGGGGTGTGTTCACCGTGACGGTGTAAAGATGTCGAAGAAGACGAGTGTGATTCTCTGAAGACAGAAGAAACGTTCGTGACGCCCGAACGTTTAGTTGTAGACTTGTGTTTGGGGTGGAAGCTGCGAGCTGTGTCGATGCTTGCCCTGCTGGAAAATTGTTGCTGAAGTGGGCGATAAGTGTCTACAGATGAGCGGCCACGTATCGGAGATGCTTCTTTGAGAGTGAGAGCACCAAAACCCAGGACCGATTTGAGGTTTTTCTTCGGGGTGTGGACCTGCTGATGGTGTCGTGTGGTGACGACGCTATGCATGCGACAGACGCGCGGCGCAGAAGTACTCTGGCGATGCTGGGCAGTGTGCGAGGGCGTCGGGGATCGTCACGGGCGATGGGGAATGTGGGGGCAAGAGGACAGAGAAAGAGAGACAAAGCAATCGATTACTGAAAAGATGTGTGCAGCGTGTCTGCGGCGAGGGCGTGTCGAACCGCCACGAAAAAAACGGACGTCGACTTGGATCAGCTCAGTCTGCCTCGAGGTTGGGCTGTGTAGCCAAGGCTTATTATTCAGTGTGGTATAAGTAGGGGGACGGGGACAGAAAAACGAGAGGAGGGTTGAGTCAGTGGTTGGTCTTATAAAACCCCACAGCGGTCAATTCAAACCGTCGAGGTGACACCGCAAATTTCCCCGTGCAAATGCCCTCCTCACCGACGATGGTCAAAGTCTGAGTGATCTGCAGCCCGTCTCCCTTGCTTGGACTGGGTCCAAGTTTCTTTTCATGGCCCAGACTAAGGAGACCAAATTCACCTCCTGTGTCTCCTGTACTACACTCGATTTGATCTCGCTATCAGCCGAGTCTCTGTCCCGTGTCCTTCCATTGGTCCATGCCCATGAGCACACGTCCAAAACCTGGGCAGGACCATTTGAACCGGTTCGGTCGATTCATGCTATTCAACGGTGCCTCTAACTTGGCACACGACTTCCCACTCACGCTATTTCTGCCAACTAGATTCTCGAACCCAGTAACAGGTGCCTCGCAGGCTGCAAGTGCGCCGCACAACTATGGGATCGGTGTTTCCAGTAGAGACGGGACCTCAATCCAACTATACATATTCTTAAGTAGCATGCACTGTTCCTCGATACCATGAAGATGCTCATCTCCTAGGGCCTTTGCTTCCTTCACGCGACAGTTGCTTCACACCGACCCCTTGGAGCCTCCTGAGATTCGCTGAGCTCTTTGAAGGGCGCCCAACCCCCCCCATCTGTGCCATTTCCATGGTAATCTATTTAATCTCCCAGAATAAGAACCATCTATGACTAATGGCCAGACCGCAGCAGTTTCACACAGCCAAGCTAGAGAAGAGCCTCCACTGGAAGGAAACCCACACAGGTGAAGATGAACTGATTCAAGCATCGCTAGGATTCGGAACAACGGGATGGTTGACCCGAGGGTGCTGGTGAGGTATTTCGATGGAGATAAGGCGATGTCATATCATATCGGCGTTTTCTGCGGCGGCAGGTGGTGTAACTGTTACGATGCAAATGAAAAGGTGGTCCTCATCTGCTTCCTAATCTCCCCGTGCAGCCCTGTTCTACTTCCACAAATGTCACTCGGGACGGAAGAACCTGTCGATGTCAGCGAAGGTTTGGTGCACGGCAACCAAGATAGTCCAACAACCACCTTCAGCTAGTTCCGGTGACCAGACTGTCTACGAAGCGGTAGTACGTCTGGTCACCAGACTACTTCAGCAATCCCTAGACAAGTTAGACTTGCGAGCGGCCTCATGCACAAATGCGTTTGCGGGTCCCGGTCAGGTACGAATTCCCACCAGCCATGTTCGCCGCCCGCTGGATGCACTGGCGGCAACTTCCGGTGACACCCTCCTTTGATGGATGGGTTGGTTGGTGAAGCTATTCGAACTTGGACTAGAAATGTCTGGTGATGTGGCTCTCTTGCTCTACTTACCACCTATGATTTCAATATGGTACTGGCCTTGTTCTTCGCACAAGCTAGTTTCCCCTAGGCAGAAGACGCGATGTTCCCTCTCGACTATGAGATACGAAATGCTTGCATCCATGTTGGATTCTTCTACAGTGAGTTATCTGCGTTCCAACCCCGCTCTTTCCGAACGTTGGCGGTAACCAGTCACGGAAGGCTGGCCCCAAGAGACCATCGACAACCTCTTTTCGGCCATGGAGGCTTCTAACTTCCACACAAAACCAAGGCGAAGGTGACATGGCTTCTCGACCATTTTCTTTTTTTTTGATTTGACAAATGAAAGCTACACATCAAAAAGGTGTTTCCAATTTCAATGGACGCCGTTCTTCGGAACCGATGACAGTGTGCTATGATATGTAGTCGAGGTTCGTTCATACCTACCACCTAGCACTTGATAAACCACATACATACGATCTTCCCAGAGTCCCTGGACCTTTCCATACTTTGATACTGACACCTGGTTGGTCGTTAACTTGTTTACGAAGTCACTCGGTGAGAATTGTCACGGAAACGGGATATGAATTGTTATGAAAGCAAGTTAGATACGGTTGCAGCCTGACCACAATGTCGTTGATAGCATCGGCAGCTACACTAGACGGTGCGTTCGACAGCATCCCTGTAATGTATGTCGGATCGTTGCGTTTGATGGTCCACTTGCTTAATCCCTGGCCAGCGATATCGCGAATGCATCTACTCCAGAACAAAGAGCTGCATTGGCTCACGAGATAAGAAATGCTTGCATCAATGTTGGGTTCTTCTACAGTGAGCGTCGGGCGAAACCAGATCTGCGTGCTAATCCTTCTCCTGATCGTCATTGGCAGTAACTGGGCACGGGATACCCCAAGAGACGATCGACAACCTGTTTTCGGTAATGGAGGCTTACTTCTCACTCCCACTCGAGGCCAAGATGAAGGTAACACGACTATTCGGCTAATTTCTTCATTTCCTTTTGATGCGTGGAAGCTTTATCATAAAGAAATCGGTTCCAGTTTCAAGGGATATGCCCCTGCGTTGGATTCCAACATAGACCCTGCCAATAGCGGCGATTGCCATGAGGGCTTCGAGATTGGGTGGGAGGAACTCATTCCCAAGGAGAACGACGAGAAGAGAGCCAATGACGGGGCTATGACAGGAGCGAACGTGTGGCCATCGGAACCCGCTGGGTTTCGCAAAGCCTGCCTCGACTACTAGTGCGTCGGTTGATGGGTGAACGATAACAGAACTATTTACCCTTTGGGAACAAGTCATGCTGCAGTAGGTGTTGGGAGGTTACTCTTCCATCTCTTTGCGCTTGCGCTGGATCTCCCTGAGACGTACTTCGACGACAAGGTATGACCCATTATACCGGGACTTGCCATTGTCATGTTTTATCGTTCTCAGACCAAGAACTCTGCCGCCATCATGCGAACCATCCATTATCCTCCACAGACAGGCCCTGTATCCGATGGTTATGTTGGGATCGGTGCTCACTCTGAGTAATTCAGTCATTTTCTCAACGGTATCTGAACACAATAATTGATGATACTTTATAGCTTCGAGGTTGGTTACCACCTTCCAAGGCTATAACAAAGTAACCGACATCTTTCCTAGTGTTTCACCATCTTGTGGCAGCAGCCCGATATCCAAGCTCTTCAGGTCCTCAACTCAAAGAAACAATGGATTAATGCAACCCCGATACCGGGAACATTGGTAGTCAAGTACGTCACGCCACACATGAAGACAGAATCAAGCAATGACTTGACTGGTTGATTTTAGCATAGGCGACCAGCTCGCGCGATGGACAAGTGAGGTCATATGCTTATCTTTGTATCCATCTCACATGAGTGTCACGTTGCAGATGACATATTCAGGTCAACCATACACAGTGCCACCAACAGGAGCAGTTTGGATCGGTATTCCGTCCCACTGTTCTTCGGAACGGACTATCATGTGCCAATCGAGGTTCGTTGACGTGCTTTCTCCTTACTTGTGTGCTCTCACCACATATTATCCAGCCCATGCCAAGCTGTGTCTCTGCAGATCGGCCTTCCAGGTATGAGCCAATCACTGCGGGAGATTATCTGCAGATGCGTCTCCGAGAGATGTACTATCAACCGGCTCCGTCGTCGTGATACCCTTACACGTCGTCGAGTATTTGTATAAACCAACAACATACATGCCATTTTCCCAGATTCCTTGGACACTAACCGTATGTATGCGGCCTTCGATATGAGTACTATTACTACCCAGTTTCTTGTACATGTCAGAGACGGTGAGTATTCTACCAGTATTCTCAAATGATTGGGCTCTCCGGCACCTGTTCCATCACGCAGATAGAATTATCAGTTGCCCATGACGGAGCTCTCTTCCATCGAGAGACCCCTCTAACATAGAGCTCCGAAAGTCATGAAATATGACTACCGATAACCCAGTCTCACACCCCCATGAGCAGTTTATGAAACACCAAGCTACCACCCATAAAGGCCATTTCCGTATTAGTCCTATCAAAAAGCCAAGCAGTGAACTTCCCGACGTCGGATCACTGACGGATCCAAGCACACCTCCGTGCGTCCCCCAAGCTACAATGGCACTACAACCGCCTCTGTAGGGATTTGAACAAATTCGGACCGGAAATCTTCCAATAGGGTGTTTATCCTCTTCCCTGGACATGTTTGGCATTGCTCCCTCTCTGGGAGATGAACGTGCTCATTCGCATTTTGGCGCGCGAAATTAGTGATACAAAACGGTATGATACAACGAATTCGAATTCTCATGACCGTGCAACTCAGCTCAGAAACGGTTCCGCTTTCTCGGTTGCTTGGCTGCCTCCGATTGTCCCCGGCTAAGTAGATGTTACACATGTGAGCTAGGAATGACAGGAGTAACTTACTTCCTGTTCCTTATCTTCACGTTACTATCCAGAGGTGGTTCGTCAATGTCCATCCCATCTCCAAAGCCTGTCGTGAAGGATCCCTGTTTTCGAGCTGGACCTGTTTTACCCTCTCTTTGACGATCTTGTACCTCCTTCAGATTAGCGGCGCAGATTCCTTCATGTGATTCCATCTCTGCTTGGGCAGCACTGTGATGCATCGAAACCTCTACAAGCTTTCGATCAAGCGCATCTAGTACAGACACAGTGGTACTGGCCCTTGGTCTCCGTTAGTAAACCTAGGACTAGTGCAGTATAGTGTGACCCACCAGTTCTGGAGGGCAGCAAGTACATGTTCGAGTTTGCCAGGTTCGAGGTCTCTTCCCATTGTGTACTCGATTTCGAGCTGCTGCTCTTTTTGATCGAGTTTTCCACGGAGGATGTCGAGGTAGATTGCATCGATGATCAAGTCTTCGAGTTCCCGTATTGCGAGCATCTTCAGCTCTTGAAGAAGTAATGAGTATGGGAGTACCTGTGACAATATGCATCTACTAAGTGGCTGATAAAGGGGATTTATGATGACGCACGAACCCGACGCTGAGTGGCGAGGGAGACTATGGACAGGTACTTCAACTTGGTGATTTGTGCAGCATTTAATGAAGGGAGGGAGTCCTGGATTCCTGGAGTAGCAAACGACTTAGGAAGCTGACTTGAGCGGGCGTGGTCAAATCGACCCACCTAGATAATCTCTATAGGTACGGTATGAGAAGAGTTGCAGCAATGAGAGGTATGGGGCATGTTGTTCGTTGGTGGCGAGCTTGTGAGAAACATTGCGTCAGGGCACGCGTCAAGGACACATGCAGATGGAGTACCTCCTGGATGTTGGGCATTTCGAGGAGCTCAGCGAAGACAAACACGCCAGGTGCGGAGGTAGCATCTTGGATGAGCTTCGCGGCTGCAGCACCTTTTGCTGATTTCGACATCAGCAGGAAAGGTTCAAGCTTTGCTGCAAAGTTCGTGCCGAGTTCCATGGTCAATATTGTCTTAGTCTGCCCGAAGGTAACCGTCAGATGGTTATGTAATCAAGGAGATGGACGCAGGCTCAGGTGGGTGTTATGATCAAACCCATTGATTGCACGCAAAAGTCCAAGTGAGGCTCCAGCCACCCCGTCCACATCTCAAATGACCGATTTGTATCTCCAGGGTCATTTTCTCGCAGTGTCTCACTGCCAAACTAAACTTGGAGTCAGGGTTTCCGATGATCGTAGGCTCGCGGTCTGTGCCTCCGAACTTGACTTGTCAATATGGCTTACGCGTCTCCCAGCGTCTCCTCGTATCTGTATTTCTAGCCCACGTCTGGGTACATGAGTTTTCTCGTGCCTCTCTCGAAACCCACTGCGTCCTGCGACTCTGGTTTGATCTGAAGGGTCCTATTCACTGTATCGACTTCTCAAGCTAACATCTTCGAGTCGGCGCTACACACATAGAGCACCCACAATGTCGGCAATAGCATCAGCAGATACACTGGATTACAGTGCGTTCGACAGTATACCTGTAATGTATGGCGAACCGTCGATTTCTCTTCACCACGTGCTTATTTCCTAGCCAGCGATATAGAAAATACATCCACACCAGAGGAAAGAGCTGCATTGGCTCATAAGATAAGAGATGTTTGCATCAATGTTGGATTCTTCTACAGTGAGTACTCGTATCTGGGTTCTATTCCGCTCTTTCCGAACCTTGGCAGTAACCGGGCACGGAATACCTCAAGAGACTGCCGACAATTTGTTTTCGGCTATGGAGGCTTACTTTTCACTTCCACTCGAAACCAAGATGAAGGTGGCATGACTCCTTGCCAATTTTCTCGTTCTAACCTGACAAATGAAAGCTATACCATAAAGGAGTCAACTTCAAAGGATATATTCCCCCGTTGGATTCCAACGTAGATTCTACTAACAGAGGCGATTTCAGCGAGGGCTTCGAAGGTGTTTTGGAAGAAGTTGCTTTCAAGGAGAATGATGAAAAAGGAGCAAATGATGGTGCTAAGGCAGAGACGAACGCGTGGCCCTCTGAACCCGCCGGGTTTCGTGAAGCCTACCTCAATTACTAGTGCGTCCTTTGACGAGTCATCAATGTTCGCTGCTTACCACTTTCGGGACAAGTCATGCTGCAATGGGTGTCCGAAGGTTACTCTTCCGCCTCTTCGCGCTCGCGCTGGATCTTCCTGAGGCATACTTCGATGACAAGGTATGACCTATTATGCCAGGACTTCCCATTCAAGTCACACCTGATGGTTCACAGATCAAGAAAACTGAGGGGATTATGCGGACCATCCATTATCCTCCGCAGACCGGCCCCGTATCTGATGGTTACATTGGGATGGGCGCTCACTCTGAGTAATTCAGCTACTTTACTCAATGGCATCTGAACAGAAATCATGATGTTTCACAGTTTCCTGGTTGGCTCCCGCCTCCCAAACCCATTAAAAGGTAACTGATATTTTTTCTAGTGTTTTACAATGCTGTGGCAGTCGCCCGATGCCCAAGCTCTTCAGGTCCTCAACTCAGAGAAACGATGGGTTAATGCAACCCCGATACCAGGAACATTAGTCGTTAAATACGCCACGTCAAACATGGATATATAGAAAAGGGCTGATTCGTTGACTTTAGCATAGGCGACCAGCTCACACGTTGGACAAGTGAGATCATAGGCTTATTTTCTCACTAAATCTCACATGAACCCATATATCACAGATGACTTATTCCAGTCGACGTTACACAGAGTAGTCAACAGGAGTGGTATGCACCGGTATTCCGCCCCGCTGTTCTTCGGAACGGATGATGATGTGCTAGTCTAGGTTTGTTCCGCATCAAATTCAGTTCATCTACCCTCATCGCCGTGCCTACCACCTAGCCCCTACCAAGCTGTGTCTCCGCAGAACGACTTCCCAAGTATGAACCAACCACTGCGGGAGAATATCTGCAAAAGCGTTTCCGGGAGACATACCATTGAAGTGCTCCTCCATCATGATAACGGTTCACATCTCGTTTTGCATTCGCATAAACTATTTCTTGCCCCCTGACCATAGCCTTTGAACTGACACCTAGCTGCTGTTCGTATGTTGTTATCGAGATTTTTGTACATCTTTATTGAAACAATGAAATTTAACACAAAGGTTCTTGGAAAGTAGGAAGTTTTTTGGTGAATCTAGTATTGGTAAACTTGCACTATGTACTGGTCCTAGACGTTATCGGTCACATGGGTCACCCAGGGCTTAAGCTAGCATGAAATCAGGTAGATATCAGGCTGAAGAAAACCACAATGTCGTTGGTGGCATCCGCAGCCACGTCGGATGGTGCGTTCGACAGTATACCTGTAATGTGTGTCGAATCGCCCCGAATTCCTATCGTCCGCTTGCTTAACCCCCTCAGCGGGGATTCGTCTACGCCAGAGCGAAGAGTCGCTTTGGCCCACGAAGTAAAGGATGCCTGTATGAATGTCGGGTTCTTTTACAGTGAGCACAGATCATCGACGCTCCGATCTTTCACTTGATAAATGTTGGCAGTCACTGGGCATGGGATACCGCAGAAGACCATAGACAACTTGTTTGCGATTATGGTGGCTTACTTCTCATTGCCACTCGAGACCAAGATGAAGGTAACCTGACTACTCGCCCAAGTCTTCGATTGCTAGTACCTGACGTTGGAAAGCTCTATCATAAAGAAGTCGGATCTAACTTTAAAGGATATGCCCCCCCGTTGGATTCCAATGTAGATCCTGCGAACAGAGGCGATCTCCATGAGGGTTTCGAGGCAGTATGGGAAGAACTTATTTCCATGGAGAACGACGAGAAAAGCTCCGAACCTGCCGGGTTCCGTGAAGCCTGCCTCAACTAGTTGTTTGATGGGTAAACAATGCTAGGACTACTCACCACGTCACAAGTCATGCTGCGGTAGACCTTGGAAGGTTACTCTTCCGTCTCTTTGCACTTGCACTGGATCTCCCTGAGACGTACTTCGATGACAAGGTATGGTCCTTTATGCTAGGGCCATTACTACATCTGATCGTTCACAGACCAAGAACTCTGCCGCGATCATGCGGACTATCCATTATCCTCCACAGACCAGCCCTGTATCCGATGGTTACGTTGGGATTGGCGCTCACTCTGAGTAATTCAGTCACTTTTCTCAGCCAAAGCATCTAAACGCAACGATTCATGATGCCATAAGGTAGTCAAGTACGTCTCGTCAAATATGAAGGATACAGAAATTAACCTGACTCGTCGGTTCAGCATAGGTGACCAGCTTGCACGATGGACAAGTGAGACCATATTCTTATCTTGGTGCTCATCTCACATAACGCCGCGTTGCAGATGACATATTCAGGTCGACTGTACACAGAGCCACTAACAGGACTGGTGTGCATCGTTATTCTGTTCCGCTGTTCTTCGGAACGGACTATCATGTCTCAATAGAGGTTTGTTGGCGTGCTTTCTCGTTGAATTCAGCTCATGTACCCTCACAACCATACACACCACCCAGCCTATGCCAAGCTGTGTCTCTGCGGACCGGCCTCCAAAGTATGAGCGTATCACTGCAGGAGTTTATTTGCATAAGCGCCTCCAGGAAACCTATTATGGGAGCGCTCCTTCGTGACATTTCCGCATGCTATTGAGCATTTATACAAAAGTTGTTCAAATGCTCCATAGTGACTAATCAAACTTTGGTGCCGGTAAACTTAAGGATTGCCGCGGATGACAGCTGGGCTTTATAAGTATGAGACCAAGTAGATATCAGGTTGAAGAAAACCACGATGTCATTGGTAGCTAAATCCTCAGCCGCTGCGTTGGATGGTGCGTTCGACAGTATACCTGTAATGTGTGTCCAATTTATGCTTTCGATCGATCGCTTGCTGAAATTGTTGACCAGCAATATAGGAGATGCATCTACACCAGAGAGAAGAGCTGCTTTGGCTCACGAGATAAGGAATGCCTGTATGAATGTTGGATTCTTTTACAGTGAGTACATGTACACCGTCTATTTCCTAATCCTTTATTTTATAAATGTTGGCAGTCACTGGGCACGGGATACCCCAGGAGACCATCGACAACCTGGTTGCAACCATGGAGTCTTATTTTTCACTTCCACTCGAGACCAAGATGAAGGTAATATGGCTACTCGACCAATTCCTTGATTTCTACCTGACATATGAAAGCTCCATCATAAAGAAGTCGGACCCAAGTTCAGAGGATATTCCTCCCCGTTGAGTTCCAACGTAGACCCTGCTAACAGGGGTGATATCCGCGAGAGCTTCTTCACGTCAGATTCGGAAGATATTTCAACGGAGAATGTCAAGAATGAAGGTGATATGGCAGCGACGGACGTGTGGCCCTCTGAGCCTGCCGGGTTCCGCGACGCCTACCTCAATTACTAGTACGTCGTTAGATGGGTAATCAATGCTAGGGGTGCTCACCGCTTTCGGGACAAGTCGTGCCGCAATGGGTGTTGGGAGGTTACTCTTCCGTCTCTTTTCACTTGCGTTGGATCTCCCTGAGACATACTTCGATGACAAGGTAGATCCTTTATAAGTTACCAGGGATAGACATTGTCACACCTGACGGTCCACAGACCAAGAACCGTATCGCAAACATAATGATTGCCCATTATCCCCCACAGACAAGCCCTGTATCTGACGGATACGTTGGGATTGGTGCCCACTCTGAGTAATTCGATCACTTTGCTCCAAGGCATTTAAACACAATGATTTATGACGTCTTGTAGCTTTGAAGTTCGTTTCCGCCTTCTAAGTATATCAGCAAGTAACTGATATCTTTCTAGTGTTTCACCCTATTGTGGCAGCAGCCCGGTATCCAAGCTCTTCAGGTCCTCAACTCAAAGCAAGAATGGATTAATGCAACCCCGATACCAGGAACATTGGTAGTCAAGTACGTCTCGTCAAATCTGAAGGATACTACAGAAAGTGACCTGACTCGTTGGTTCAGCATAGGCGACCAGCTTGCACGATGGACAAGTGAGACCATATTCTTATCTTGGCGCCCATCCGACATAACGCTGCATTGTAGATGACATATTCAGGTCGACCATACACAGAGCTACTAACAGGACTGGTGTGCATCGTTATTCTGTTCCGCTGTTCTTCGGAACGGACTATCATGTCTCAATAGAAGTTCGTTTACGTGCTTTCTGGTTGAAATCAGCTCATGCACCCTCCGAACCACCACATACATCACCCAGCCTATGCCAAGCTGTGTCTCTGCGGACCGGCCTGCCAAGTATGCGCCAATCACTGCAGGAGATTATTTGCATAAGCACCTCCAGGAGATTTATAATGGGAGCGGTCCTTCGTGACATCTCCGCATGCTATTGAGCATTTACACAAAAGTTGTTCAAATGCTTCGTAGTGACTAATCAAACTTTGGTGTTGGTAAACTTAAGGATTGCCGCGGATGACAGCTGGGCTTTATAAGTATGAGATCAAGTAGACATCAGATTGAAGAAAACCACAATGTCATTGGTAGCTAAGCTTTCTCGTTGAAATCAGTTCAGGAACCCTCACCACCATGTGACACACCACCCAGCTTATGCCAAGCTGTGTCTCTATGAATCGACCTCCCAAGCATGAGCCGATCACTGCAGGAGATTATTTGCATAAGCGCCTACAGTATTACGGAAGCGCACCTTCGTAATATCTCCGCATGCCATTGAGCAGTTGTTCAAATGCTTCGTGTTGATGATCACACTTTGTCGGTAAACTTGAGGATTGCCGATGATTGCAGCCGGGCTTTATATGGGATTAGGTAGATAATGATCACGTTGAAGAGAACCACGATGTCGTTGGTAGAATCCACAGCCGTTACGTTGGACGGTGCGTTCGACAGTATACCTGTAATGTGTGTCCAATTAACATCAACGCTTTTGATTGACCGCTTACTGAAATTGCTGGCCAGCAATATAAGAGATGCATCTACGCCAGAGAAAAGAGCTGCTTTGGCCCACGAGATAAGGAATGCCTGTATGAATGTTGGATTCTTTTACAGTGAGTACATATACACCATTAATTTTCTAATCCTTCACTTTATAAATGTTGGTAGTCACTGGGCACGGGATACCCCAGGAGACCATCGACAACCTGGTTGCAGCCATGGAGTCTTACTTTTCACTTCCACTCGAGACCAAGATGAAGGTAACATGGTTACTCGGCGTTTTTTTTTTTTTGATTTCTAACATATGAAAGCTCCATCATACAGAAGTCGGACCCAAGTTCAGAGGATATAACCCCCCGTTGGGTTCCAATGTAGACCCTGCCAACACGGGAGATATCCGCGAGAGCTTCTTCACGTCAGATTCGGAAGAACTTATTTCAATGGAAAATGACAAGAATGAAGACGTTATAGCAGCGACCAACGTGTGGCCCTCCGAACCTGCCGGGTTTCGCGACACCTACCTCAATTACTAGTACGTCGTTAGATGGGTAATCAATGGTAGGCCTGCTCATCGCTTTCGGACAAGTCATGCTGCAATGGGTGTTGCGAGGTTACTCTTACCTCTCTTTGCACTTTCGCTGGATCTCCCTGAAACATACTTCGATGACAAGGTAGATCCTTTATACCAGGGATAAACATTGTCACACCTGATCGTTCACAGACCAAAAACTGTATCGCAAATATGCTGCTTGCCCATTATCCCCCACAGACAGATCCTGTATCCGATGGTTACGTCGGGATTGGTGCCCACTCTGAGTAATTCAATTACTTTTCTCAATGGATCTGAACAGATTTCATGAGGTTTCATAGCTTCATGGTCGGTAACCACCTTCTAAGCTTATCAAAAAATAACCAACATATGTCTTTTCTAGTCTTTCACCATATTATGGCAGCAGCCCGGTGTCCAAGCTCTTCAGATCCTCAACTCAGAGAAACAATGGATAAATGCAACACCACTACCGGGAACGTTGGTGATCAAGTACGTCATGTCAAGTATGGAGCATATGAAAATGACATGAGCTGCTGGCTTTAGCATAGGCGACGAACTGGCACGATGGACCAGTGAGATTATTCCTATCCTGGCGCCCATCTCACATGACGCCGCATTGCAGATGACATATTCAGGTCGACCGTACACAGAGCGACCAATAGGACCGGCGTGCATCGTTATTCTATTGCTCTGTTTTTCGGAGCAGATCCCCATGTGCCATTGGAGGTATGCCCTTTGCATGCTTGCTCGTTAAATTCAGCTCATGTACCCGCGCTACCATGCATACCATCTAGGCCATACCAAGCTGTGTATCTGCGGATCGGCCTTCCAAGTATGAGACAATCACTGCGGGAGAAAATTTGGCCAAGCGCCTCAACGAGACATACTATGGGAATATTCCACCGGCGTGATATCTCCATGGCATGCTGTTGACCATTTGTACAAACTAACTACATAAATACCTTCTCCCAGATTCATTGGTTACTCTTTCCACATTGTGACCTAATTTCCTGCGCATGGCTAACGAAGGAGAGTTCAACATAAAACTTTATTGACGCCCCTCGACCGCAATGTTCCAAATATTCATTCTTGCCATTCGGAAGATTCTCACTGGTTTACCAAGCGCACGTTATTTTTGCTTCAAGTTTCTCATCGTGCTGACGGTGAAATCCAATCACTAATTTAGATACAAGTGTATCTCAGTCACCAAAATGGCTCGTTTTAAACAAGGGGTTTGCCGTCGCTGACGGCGGCCCTCTAGTATCTTAAGTGTGACGAAACCTCCGACAAATTGTAGATTGAATCAATAAGATCGTTCAAAAATGGAATACAAGTCTCCATGCCAACACCATATCCTATTACATACACCATAGATCTATACGATAGTCAGTGTATTAACTTCGCCTTTCAACACACCAGCAGAGCCCGTGGGACGAGCGATAATATGACAAAATGATGCAACCCTCCGATATTCCTTGTGAGGTAGTTCCATTAATAGCAGTGCATTGAATGGCTGTTCCAGCCATATGAGCCATTGATGAGTTGAACCATCATCAGTATCAACAGCAGGACGAAGTAAGTCGGGGTGCCATGGACGTATCAGGATATATGGGACTCTTTTCGCTGTATTTTCGAGTCTCTTCGACAGTGCAATATCAATGGGAGCCAGACCCATCGCCTGAATTTGGTGCACATGAGTCGCAGTACTGGTATCCACTTGAGTCAGAGTTATATGTTCGATGCGGTGGACAACACATGGAAGAATAAGCCTGAAGTTGGTGAATTTGGCAAGTGGGAGGTCGGAGAGCGCCTGATGCATGTTGCGCGCGGATATAAGGGAATGTTTGTGAATTGTATGTGTGGATGGTGGTGTTGTGAGGTCTGGCAGAGTTTGGTATGGAGTGAGGGTGGCAGGGAAGCAGCTGTGAAATACCGATGATTGCCCGACCCAATCTAGAATTGATGTGTCGCCAGACTTTGATATCACCTCTGCAAGCAGACGCCCGAGGGCATTCTGCGCAGATTCCCCATATAGGACAGGAATGTGGAGACTGAAGACTCCCAGAAGCGAATAGGCTACGTCTTCTGGTCGAGTGGTACAACGCATGGATGCCCACTGAAGCCTCGATCGTGCGTCATCTACGCCTGGATAAAAATCAGTGAGATGTCGTGAGGCGATGCCCGTTGCCTGTTCCAATTCGCTAAGTATGGTGATATCTTCCTTGTGGTTCGAGGGACTGTCCCGGTAAAGCGACCAATCTCGAGTCAAGAACAATATGGTACGGGGCGCCAACAGCTCTTGAAGGGTCCAGCCACGCTTAAACCACACACTACTGGTCAGCCCGCCCGTATCTGAGACATCAGCAAGGTGAACCATAGTGAGGGCCGACAGCCGGTACCATGAAAACATGGAGCCTATCGCTTCCTGGAGTTCCGCGCTGCTTTCCTTGTCAATACAGCACGTATCACTCCAAGCCCACAAGTATCCATGTTGGCCGCATGCAAGGCAGAAGGACTGCAACTTCGAGATACCATCGGTGGGATCCAAGTCATAGCAGATTCGCCCATCAATGTCACGCAACAGCGGTTCAAATTTTCCCCACCGATGGGACAGTGTGACATACCGGAAATAGGTAGATACTACTTCGCGGATATGAGTGGTTTGGGCGACAGCATCCATCGCTGAAGCCGATGACAGTAGCTGGGTGTGTTCTCCGCTCTTCTCAAACTGTGCGATCTGTGAGTCTCTGTCACATAGCTTTCCAGTACGGGTGTCCAGCAAGCGAGGGGGAAACCCCTTCAGGACGTCTGAAACAATGTCACTAATCAAACATTTGAACAGTGAACCAGAAGTTGCGACGGTGGGACATGCTGACTGAGTACTCGCACCTCGCCCTTTGATTTTCAGCTGACGATAATCGAAGAGACTCTCGAGAGACTCTGCATGGTCAGGATGACCTTGGGGACGCAGCACCAATGCTGCTTGTTCGAACTTGATGGCGTCGTCCAGATCGGTCGACGTGGCTAGCTTGGTGAACCTGTCCGATAGACACTGTGCAAGGTCGTGCAAATGGTGCGCACTGGCCGGACTCCCTGATGGACAGACCTCTAACGCTTCCTGATACAGTATAACGGCTTCATCTACATCAGCAGCAGCTCCATGTTGTTGGAACCTGCGCCGAAGGAAAGCGGCAAGAGTGGTAAGAGACATTACACGATCGGGATGACCAGCAGGGCAGAATTTCAATGCAGCTCGTGCGATGGCCACAATCCCATCCACAGCTGGAGCAACATCTCCATCACCAACCAGGTCTTTAACATAAATCAGAAGTTTGTGAAGGGATATGGCGTGACGAGGAATGTCCGAAATGCTTTCAAGTTTGCGGAACCTACTGCGAAGGTCGGTAACAAGGTCGTGAAGGTATGCAGCACGACCAGAATTCCCGGGTTCGCAAGATGCCAATGCAGATCGCCCAAGTGAGATAGATTCATCCATGTCAGCTGCCATGTCATGCCTCTGAATTCGCTTTCGGACCAGAAGAAGCAGCTTGTCAATAGACTCAGCGTGATGATGATGGCCCTGTGGATGGAGGTCCAATATAGCTCGGCGGAGGGAAATAAGCTTGTCCAAGTCTGCTGCAACCTCCATCCTCTCGAATCGGGTGCTAAGACAGTTCGCCAACTGGTCGAGCGAGCTTAGCCGATGAGAATGACCCGCCTGTTGAAATTCCTGGTCCCTACAGTACCATTTTTTCCCTTATACTTAGTATGGACACGCCGAGCATTCCTTACATAATCACGGTCGTTCTTTATAGGATGTTTTTCTTTCGTTTCGTACCTCAGTCTCTGTTTGCACAGAAGTACTGAGGTAAGGCTACTCTACACATTCATTTACTATGATACTGACCTATGTAGTCATTTGTGACTCTTGTCTAGGTTAGTTAAATGAAGTCTCTGTTTGCACAGAAGTACTGAGTCATTTGTGACTCTTGTCTAGTGTCGAGCTGCGCCAGTTCACCTCACAAAACTGCCGGACGGAGGTCCAATGCGGACTGATGCAGCGAAATTGCATCATCAAGATCATTATTTGCACCGAATTTCAGGAACTTGCGCCTCATGTCATTTGCAAGGTTGCTGAAAGTACTGGCACGATCAGAGTGGCCAGGGGAAGGGAGCTCCAGTGCAGCTCGACCGAGTGTAATGGCCTCCTCTAAGTCTGCTATGGCACCCTGTTTGTCGTATCGGTTGCTGAAGCAAAGTGCAAGATTATGGAGTGAGGACGACCTATCGGAATCACCCGTCGGACGGAGGTCCAATGCCGATTGATGCAGCAAAATTGCCTCATCGAGATCACCATTCACACCAAATCTCCAGAACCTGACCATCAGGCGATTTGCAAGGTTGTTGAGAATCCTGGCACGATCAGAGTACCCCGTGGAACGGAGCTCTAATGCAGCTCGACCAAGTGTGATAGCCTCCTCTAAGTCTGCTATGGTACCCTGTTTGTCGTACCGGTCGCTGAAGCAAACTGCAAGATTATGGAGTGAGTCCGACCGATCGGAATGACCCGTCGGACGGAGGTCCAACGCTGATTGATGCAGCGAAATTGCCTCGTCGAGATCACCATTCGCACCAAATTCTAGGAACCTATTCCTGAAGTAAATTGCAAGGTCATTGAGAGTACTGGCACAATCAGAGTGGCCTGGGGAACGGAGCTCTAATGCAGTTCGACCAAGTGTAATGGCCTCCTCCAAATCTGCTATAGTACCCTGTTTGTCGTACCGCGCGCTGAAGCAAAGTGCGAGACTATGGAGTGAGTCCGACCGATTGGAATGACCCACCGGACGGAGATCCAACGCGGATCGATGCAGCGAAATTGCCCCATCGAGATCACCATCCGCACCAAATTTCAGGAACCTCTCCAGGGAAACAGCAAGGCTATAGAAAGTCAAGGCACGATCAGAGTGGCCTGGGGAACGGAGCTCTAATGCAGCTCGACCAAGTGTGATGGCCTCCTCCAAGTCTGCGATGGCACTCTGTTTGTCGTACCTGTCACTGAAGCAAAGTGCGAGACTATGAAGTGAGTCCGACCGATTGGAATGGCCAGCCGGACGGAGGTCCAACGCTGATCGATGCCGTGAAATTGCCTCATCAAGGTCACAGTCCATATCCAGTTTCAGGAACCTGTCCCTCAGGTAAGTTGCAAGGCTGTAGAGAGTCGTGGCACGACCAAAGCTTCCTGGGGAACGGAGCTCTAACGTAGCTCGACCAAGTTTGATGGCCTCCTCCAAGTCTGCTATGGCACCCTGTTTGTTGTACCGGTCACTGAAGCAAAGTGCGAGACAATGGAGTGAGTCAGACCGATTGGAATGACCCGCCGGACGGAGGTCCAACGCTGATTGATCTAGTAGCGAAATTGCCTCATCAAGGTCACAGTCCATATCCAGTTTCAGGAACCTATTCCTGAAGTAAATTGCAAGGTCATTGAGATTACTGGCACGATCAGGGTGGTCTGGGGAACGGAGTTCTAATGCAGCTCGACCAAGTGTGATGGCCTCTTCCAAGTCTGCTATAGTACCCTGTTTATCGTACCGCGCGCTGAAGCAAAGTGCAAGGCTATGGAGTGAGTCCGACCGATTGGAATGACCTGCCGGACGGAGGTCCAATGCTGATCGATGCAGCGAAATTGCCTCATCAAGATCACAGTCCGTATCCAGTTTCAGGAACCTGTCCCTCATGTAAATTGCAACCTTGTAGAAAGCCACGGCACGACGAGAGTGGCCAAGAGAACAGAGCTCTAATGCAGCTCGACCAAGTGTGATGGCCTCTTCCAAGTCTGCTATGGTACCCTGTTTGTTGTATCCGTCACTGAAGCAAAGTGCGAGATAATGGAGTGAGTCCGACCGACTGGAATGACTTGCCGGACGGAGGTCCAACGCTGATTGATGCAGTGAAATTGCCTCATCAAGGTCACAGTCCGTATCCAGTTTCAGGAATCTATCCCTCAGGTAAATTGCAAGGCTGTAGAGAGTCACGGCACGACCGAAGCGTCCTAGGGAACGGAGCTCTAACGCAGCTCGACCAAGTGTGATGGCCCTCTCCAAGTCTGCTATGGCACCCTGTTTGTTGAACCGGTCACTGAAGCAAAGTGCAAGACTATGGAGTGAGTCCGACCGATTGGAATGACCTGCCGGACGGAGGTCTAACGCTAATCGATGTAGTGAAATTGCCTCATTGAGATCACCATTCGCGCCGAATTTCAGGAACCTGTCCCTCAGAAAATATGCAAGGTTGTAGAGAGTGACAGCACGACCAAAGTGGCCTGGAGAACGGAGTTCTAATGCAGCTCGACCGAGTGTGATGGCCTCCTCCAAGTCTGCTGTGGCCATACCCCGTTTGTCGTACCGCGCGCTGAAGCAAAGTGCGAGACTATGAAGTGAGGACGACCGATCGGAATGACCCGCCGGACGGAGCTCCAACGCTGATTGATGCAGCGCAATCGCCTCCACTAAATCCGCAATGACATTTGTCTTCAAAAAAATTTTATGCAGGCAAACCGCGAGACTGTAGAGGGAAACGGCTCGACCAGCATCTCCTGGAGGATGACATCCTAATTCTTTCCGTTTTTGGGTGATTTTGTCGTCCAACTTCGTCATCGTTGGTTCAGTTATTGCACACGATGTGGAAGATCACCGAAATTCACGGACGTCTGGTCCTTTAAAACACTAAGGTGAGATATTTGAAAGGGGAACCTAAAACGAACTCACTAAAGGTTCCCTTCGCGAAACAATAGGACAGTGTTTGGTTGGACGATGAGCAGGTGACTCAGCCTTTGTTCAGGTCAGCTAGAACCTTAACAGGGGGAATGGGCCATACGGATGGGCCGAAGACCTGAGATGCAATTCGTGAGGTGGAATGAAGTACGGTGAGGCAAGAACAAGGGCGAGACGGACTTTGCACCTGTTGGACAAGCAAGTCGAGATGAGAGCAATGACAACGATGGGCAAAGGGATGGGTGGTGGTGGTGGATACGAACGAGGTGAAAGCGTGTTGGGCCATCAGCAGCTGTGGAATCGCCACCATATGATCTATTTTTGGCGTCTTGCAAGCAGCAACTCTTCGGAAGACAATTCAACAATGTCGTGTAGATCGTGCTCCGTACTAGACGCGTAACATGCCAAACAGCGATGTCGTTTCCTTCCCCCGATGCAGTCCATCCATTCGTCGCCTCCCCGATGAGAGTCCACATAAAGCACTGGTGCGCAGTCACCCAATGGCGCTGGAACATTGGCCTGATGACGAGGGTGATGTGTGTGGGATCTGTCGAGGGCTGTACGACTGCCCACCGCGTATGATGAGGCCTGGGGACGATCCTCCGCTGAGTACGTGCTCGTTTCCTTGGGAGCACCATCAATGGATAGTATTACTTGTGCTTCAAAGGAGAGTGCAACTAAGTAAGTACATATTTGTCTATTCAATAGCAGTCGGCCATGGGTACGTGTGCCTATCCTCCTCCCCCCCTTGTCATAGGCTTAGGGATCCACGAGACTGATACTCGCTTCCACAGTCACCGTGTCAGCGAGGTCAACAGCGGGTGTATGTAGTTGACGCTCATTGCATCGCTCTCTGACTTGAGCCTGTATTCCAACCACCTTCTACTATTCTGCATACAAACACGTTCCTTGTATTATTTACTCTTATGAAATGTAGTTGAAGAGAGCCACGATGTCGTTGTGGCATTCGCAGCCGCGCTGAACGGTGCGGAACATTCGACACATCCCCGCAATGCACGTTGAACGACTCGAATCGCCCTTTTCCATCGACCGCTTGCTCAATTCCTGGCCCGCGATATAGGGGGTGTGTCTACACCAGAACGAAGAGCTGCTTTGGCCCATGAGATAACTTGGAATGCCTGTGTGATTCAGAATGTTCAATGTTGGGTTCTTTTACAGTGAGTACAAACCATCTACGTTCCAGTCGCTCACTTTGTAAATGCTGGCCGCAGTCACTGGGCATGAGATACCCCAAGAGACCATCGACAATCGTTTTGCAATCATGGAGGCTTATTTCTCACTTCCACTCGAGACCAGGATGAAGGCAACATGACTAGTACTTGCCCAATTTCTTGATTCGTACCTGACGTATGAAAGGTTTGTCCGACCCAGTTTCAAAGGGTACGCTCCCCATTGGATTCCAATGTCGGCCCTGCGACTCCATGAAGGCTTCGAGGCGGGTTGGGAAGAACTTATTCCCAAGGAAAACGACGAGAGCAGAGCAAATGATGGTGCCATGGCAGGACGAACGTGTGGCGGCCCTCTGAACCTGCCGGGTTTCGCGAAACCTACCTCAACTACTAGTGCGTCGTTTGATAGGTAATCTATGCTAGGGATATTGATATTCACAGCTGTCTGAACAAGTCATGCTGCAATGGGTGTTGGGAAGTTGCCCTTCTGCCTCTTTGCTCTTGCGCTGGATTTCCCTGAGACCTACTTCGATGACAAGGTATGCCCCATTAGACCCGCCATGGTCATGTCAGATCGTTCATAGACCAAGAACTCCGCCGCAAATATGCGGACCATCCATTATCCTCCTCAGACTGGCCTTGAATCTGGTGGCATCGTTGGGATTGGTGCTCACTATGAGTAACTCAGAATCATGTGTACCAAATAGCACCTGAATAGCACTTATGGTGTTTCACGGGTGGTTGGTCCCTGCCTTCTATTGCCGAGTCTATCAAAAAGTAACTGATGCTCTCCCTAGTATTTTACCATACTATTGTGGCGGCAGCGTATCTGGGCGCTTCAAGTCCTCAACTTGGAGAAACAATGAATTGACGCCACACCGATACCGGGGACGTTGGTCGTCAAATACGTCCACGTTAAACATGGAGATATATAAATGTGTTGACTCGTTGACCTTAGCATAGGCGACCAGCTCGCACGATGGACAAGTGAGATCATATGCCTATCTTTGCGCCCATCTCGCATAAACGCCACATTGCAGATGTCATATTCAGGTCGGCCCTACACAGAGCTACCAACTGGAGCGATGTGGGTCGGTGTTCCATGCCGGTGTTCTTCGGAACGGGGTACTATCATGTGCAACTCGAGGTTCGTTGGCATGCTTTCTCTTATGTAAATTCAGCTCATGTAACCCTCGCCACTATGTATACCACCCAGTAGGCCATACCAAACTGTGTCTCCGTGGATCGGCCCACCAAGTATGAGGCAATCACTGCGGGAGGATATGTCATCTGCACAAGCAACAAGCGGGACTGCTGTTTCTTGTACTTGACGGGGCAAGGCTCTCATTGGCCTCGGACGTCTAAGCGAGCGCCACAGGTATCTTACAGCATGGCCTCCAAACTAAGGTGGGCACGCCCTTGGTGATGCCCTCGGGTAAATACTCTGATGTCAATTCTGATGGTCTATCAATATGAAACTATGAAACTTGCTGTAATGGCCACTTGGCAGCACTGCTTTGCATGAGAGTCCCAACCAATACATTCCTTTCCAAACTGAAGCACTGCATACTCACTCAATTTAGGGGATTTTGTTGTTGCAGTGATATCTATGTGTCTGTGGACAACCAATTTTCTAGTTGGTGAGGTTTTTCCAGATAACAAATTTTCATTTTAATTTTTTGAACAGGCATGGCAGTGGTCACTAGTATGTGTGTGTATTTTGATGGTCCTCCTGGCGACTGACTGATGTGAACTGTCATACCAGGTCAAATACATAGAATAGAGATCCCCGGTCCGCTGAATTTTTATGCTGGCGGCTACACGGCTATCCTTTTTATGCAATATTCACATACCACAGGGCGTGGAGGGAAGATCACGTAATTGCGAGGCTATGTCCTATGATTCGAAACTGTGGCCTTGACGGTGAAGCAGGGGATGTCACCTGCCAACTTTCTGGCCTGCTCCTCCCCTGGTCCCTACTACAATGGTCTGTGTTGCCACACTTTCCCATTTTCATAACTATAAGATGAGGAGTCATCCCTGTGTCTGAGGTACCATTCCCCCTCCTCCATAACTCTGTAATAGTTTTATGCCACTGGCGACTATTGCTGGTAATTGTGGATCCCTCCTCCTCGGAGGGCTTGTTGCCTTCAGGTGAGTATAGCCATCTTCCATCTTTATTTACTGTTCTTAACATATCTTAGCCTGTCCGGATGTGTTAGCTTACAGTTTGCTATGTACTGGCATACGTACCCCAAGGACACATGGCAGAAAAGAAGCCTAGTGAGTTCAATGACATGATTGTGCTACAAGTGTCTTCATTACATCTAGGTCACTTTAACATGGTAATTACAAGGGTCGAATTACTGATGATAACTCTGCTGACTCGCCATGGAGGATACTTGATATTTCCCACTCTACTTTTGTAGCCATAGGACTATGGAACTCCATCATTGCGCCGAATGGCGACTTTAGTTTTGAAAAACTTGATAAGATCCCTTGGTATGTGCAGTATACATCTGTTGACTGACTATTTACCTTCACATTGGCAACTCCAGGAGTATTTCAGTAAGTTACTTTCGATGTAATAAATTTCACCTTTCCTGAAGTTCCTGGTAAGATGACGGTGGAATTAGCTGTGAGTGTCCAAAGATAATTTTCCTCGTGACTACTCAGAACTCCAGCACTTATGTATAGGTTTTGATGACCTTTGTGACACAAAGGTAAAAGAACATTACATGAAACTAACTCACCTACGTCTCACATCTGGTTACTAGTTTCTTCGTGTATCGGATATACATGTGTTCGTCTTCCGGTTTTACTGGTTGATGACTTCGACCTACTTCGCTTCCCAGTACAAAGAAAGTGGATAGTAGCGGTGCCCGTGGTGAGTTGGATTATACTGAACCGACTGACAGAAGATAAAGATAGTGATTATTAGGCTATTCTTGCTCATTGCCGCCTTGGTACGAAATTCCATGACATAGAATCGATCCCTAGCTGACTTCTCACCATCTTAGCTTCTGCAAGTGGTACGTCACGAGATCTTCACGGTCCAAATACAAGTGGCTCATTTCCTTTTCAGCCGTGGTTTCACAGATGCAAGTGTAGTCAACTAATTCTTTGTCACAACATTTTTTCACTTTTTCCAGGTTTCATTTAGGCTATTATCCACTTTTACTTCACCCCTTTCCTGGCGTGCGTGTATCGGCTCAGAGCTCTGACAACACTCTAATTATGACCCATAGTGGGTTATCACCCTAGGACTCACACTCTCGGCCTTGATTGACATTCTCATCACCGCCTTGCTTTGCCATCTCTTCCGGAAAATGCGGAAGACAAGGTGCAGGTAGGTGTTTGCAGTGACCAAGATCGCCTTGAATACCCACAGATAAAGCGTGATTACTCACCGACTGCTCGATACTCTGACGAAGTGGACCCTGCAGAACGGGTTGATCACGTGGTGGGTTGCTTCATAGTATTACACCAAATCGTTCAATTCACTTTCTGCAGTGCTGGTGCAACTGCATCGCTTATCTGTGTGAGGGAATAGTTATATCTTGTGGCTTTAGACGAGACTAAGTTACCGAATCATCGACAGTGGCAAATCATGCCATATAATCTATCATTTATAGGAGTACATTTCGTTGTGGGAAAATGTGCGTTCTCTGAGCTTTGTGGCGGTTGTCGTACTTAGTTACCTCCGGCAGTGTATGCCAATTCGTTACTTGCGAGGTGTGTTTCATCATGTTCATCGACACAAGATGAACTGTTCTAACTAACTTACTATTCACAGTATCAATGCCCGCGAAATGATTAGAAAGCCACGTTCGTACAACACCGCGAGGGCAAGTCATCAAGCGGTCATCTTTCCGCAAAATTTTGGAATGGATCCATCTGAAAATCCTGTTCGTACCCTCTGATCCTTTTTTTTTCAACTTCGGTTGAGTCCTTTTGCTACGCAGATAACGACTCCTGCCCCTTCAGCAAGAATGAAGGGAAGGTATCCAGTGGGTCTTGTGCTCCTACTCTTTATGGGTTACGTTCTTGTGCTGACTTGCACGATGGGTCAGATCCAAATTAATGTGGAGCGTTCTAGTGCGTCAATCGTTGATGCGAACCATTTAGATGCTCCCAGTGAATCATTGAACGTGGGCATCAGAGCAGGTCGATCGCTTAGAGAATAGTGATCAGAAGGGGGCAACGTCAGTATAACTTTCACGGTTACTTTGTAGGTGTCTGGATGATTGTGGGTTGGTACATTATCACATTACCCAACTGATTCATCACCCTGTATGACCACGGCGACCTTTATCCTGTCTAGTCTACCATCCACTTAGTTGGTGTCTCCACATTTGCTTCATATGATGGATCTTCATGCTGTGTCCACTGTATTACTCGTTTCTCCTGGAGCTCCTCGTTATGCCGCGAAGTGTTTGTATTGCCCTCCAGGTACCCCTGGGCGCCCTGACAAAAAAGCAAGTTCACTTCATACACCTACATGTTTCCATGGGTAGACACTAATAATGAGATCAGAAGTTGACCTTCTATCACACGAGCGCGATGGCCCCCTTGACTTGTGCATCTTTGATGTGTGATGGCGCACGAAGCCACTGTAAAATAAGGACTATTTTTCAAGCCAATATTGTTAGTGTTTCTGTCGAAGTGAAGGGCCTCAAAGTGATCAAGCCGCACTTTGTTTTGTGCACTCGTACGAGATGGAAACGGAATTAACTATTAGAATTGAGAAGAGCATCAAATAAATTGTTCCAGCCCGTGTCGGACCGTTCGGATAAACCGGCGCGTCATGTCTGTTGACCATCAAAAAGATCCAGACCTGGAACGATGCAGGAAGGTCTATATATCTGGGGGCCTTGAACCGCAACCAATGAGAGGGTTCTGTCAACCTTCAAGTGCAACTTGGAGATCCAACTCGGAGACTATTTGTATGCTCATCCTTCTTGAAGCTTGAGTTTCGAAGACGGCATTTCGAGTATGAAAGTCAAGTAGATGTTGGTAGCGTTTTCAACATCTCTGTGTCATTTTGCAACTCTGGTCAAGCGGTAGTACAAGTTCCGCGGTCATTGCTATTTGTGCTCATGCGCCTTCCTTCTAGGGTTTTTCCGGCGAAGACGGCATTTTGAGTATGAAATCCAAGGTTGAAGAGAACTACGATGGCGTTGGTGGCATCAGCAGCGGTGGACGATGCGTTCGACAGCATCCCTGTAATGTGAGAATTGTCGCTTTTTGATTGTGTGCTTGCTTAGTCCCTCGTCAGTGATATAGGGAATGCGACTACTCCAGAACAAAGAGCTGCATTGGCTCATGAGATAAGGAATGCTTGCATCAATGTTGGGTTCTTTTACAGTGAGCACACACCGTGATCTACATTCCAACCCTTCGCTTTATGAATGTTCATAGTAACCGAGCACGGGATACCCCAAGAGATGATTGACAACCTGTTTACGACCATGGATGCTTACTTCTCGCTTCCACTCGAGACCAAGATGAAGGTAACATGCCATTCGTTTAATTCTTTGACTTCCGTTTAACTCGTGAAAGCTCTATCATAAGGAAGTCGGATCTAGCTTCAAAGGATATTCCCCCGTGTTGGATTCCAACTTAGACCCTTCCAATAGAGGCGATCTCTATGAAGGATTTGAGACTGGATGGGAAGAACTCATTCCCAAGGAGCATGACGAGAAAAGATCCAATGATGGGGCTATGGCAGGAGCGAATGTGTGGCCGTCGGAACCCGCCGGTTTTCGCGAAGTGTACCTCAACTATTAGTACGTCGTCTGATGGGTAAACAATACCAGAACTATTCACCACTTTCGGGACAAGCCATGCTGCAGTAGACGTTGGGAGGTCACTTTTCCGCCTTTTTGCGCTTGCTCTGGATCTCCCTGAAACATACTTCGATGACAAGGTTTGACCCATTGTACCAGGACTGATCATTGTTATATCTGATCATTCACAGACCAAGAACTCTGCCGCGGTCATGCGGATTAACTATTACCCTCCGCAGACGGGTCCTGAATCTGAAGGTATCGTTGGGATCGGCGCTCATTCTGAGTAATTCAGTCACTTTACTCAATGGCACTGAGACCGAGTTTTACAGCTTCCAGGTGGGTTTCGACCTTCTAAGCCTCTCAAGAGATACCTGATACTCTTCCTAGTGCTTTACCATATTGTGGCAGCAGCCCGGTATCCAAGCTCTCCAGATACTCAATTCGGAAGGACAATGGATTAACGCAACCCCGATACCGGGATCGTTGGTCATCAAGTACGTCACGTCAAACATGGAGGTATAGGAATGCGCTGATGCGCTGACTTCAGCATAGGCGACCAGTTCGCACGATGGACAAGTGGGATCATACTACGCCTTTTTTTACGCCCGTCTCACATACCGCCACATTGCAGATGATATATTCAGGTCGACCGTGCACCGAGCGACCAACAGGAGTGGAGTGGGCCGGTATTCCGTGCCGATGTTCTTTGGAACGGACTATCATGTCCCAATCGAGGTCTGTTGGCATGCTTTCTCATGGAATTCAGCTCACGTCTATACATACGTACCACCCAGCCCATGCCAAGTTGTGTTTCTGTGGACCGACCTCCCAAATATGAGTCAATCACTGCGGGAGATTATTTACACAAGCGCCTCCAGGAAAAGCATTACGGGCGTGCTCCTCCATCGTAATACTCTTCCATGTTGTTGAACATACTATCTACTAACTACATACATGTGCTTATTGACATTGAAACAAAATTCAGCGAACTGTCTGACCATTGCCCAACTTATTTGGCTTTAGAAATCTGATATTCTCATATCTCGTTCCTCTGTTTTGTGACCCTAACAGCACCTAGGCTGGAGGAACGTTGCCAAGTTGCCAACAACTCCAACCACTCACCGGATAGCCACCAAATCAACAGCGTCGGTTATTACTGCCAACTGGTCAGTCAGTGGAACGATGACGACAACCACCACGGTCACCAGTGCAGTGTCTCGACAACAATGGCGCCCATTTGGGCAACTTATATTATGGCACGACAATGGGGCCTGGGCGCCACGACTCCTCTCCTCCTCTTATAGGATCTGTGGCTTTGGGAGACTATTTTCTGTAGGTGTCAAAGCCTCTGTCCTATATGTACATAGAAGACATACAGATCCGGCCGGGCGAAGACGGCATCTTAAGTATCAAATCAAGTAGATATCAAGTTTGAAGAGGACCACGATGGCGTTGGTGGCATCAGCAGCCACGTTGGACGGTGCGTTCGACAGTATACCCGTAATGCATGTTGAATCGTCGCTTTCGATCGACCGCTTGCTTACTTCCTGGCCAGCGATATACGGGATGTGTCTTCTTCAGAGCGAAGAGCTGCATTGGCCCATGAGATAAGGAATGCTTGCATCAATGTTGGGTTCTTTTATAGTGAGCATAGATCATCTGCATACGTTCCAATCCTTCACTTTGGCAGTCACCGGGCATGGGATACCCCAGGAGATCATCGACGACTTGTTTGCGGCCATGGAGGCTTACTTCTCACTTCCACTCGAGACTAAGATGAAGGTAACATGACTATTACTCGGACAATCTTTGTTTGATTTCTATCTGACAATGAAAGCTCTATCATAAACAAGTCGGACCCGGCTTCAAAGGATATGCCCCCCTGTTGGATTCCAACATAAACCCTGCCAACAGAGGCGATCTCCACGAAGGGTTCCGTGCTGGGTGGGAAGAGCTTATTCCCAAGGAGAATGACTCGGAGAAAAGAGCGAATGACGGGCCTATAGCAGGAGCGAATGCGTGGCCATCGGAACCCGCTGGGTTTCGCGAAGCGTACCTCAACTATTAGTGCGTCGTCTGATGGGTAAATAAACAATACCAGGACAACTCACCCACTTTCGGAACAAGTCATGCTGCAGTAGGTGTTGGGAGGTTGCTCTTTCGTCTCTTTGCGCTTGCGCTGGATCTCCCTGAGACGTACTTCGACGACAAGGTATGGCCCGTTATGCAAGGACTTGTCATGGTCACGTCTGATCGATCATAGACCAAGAACTCTGCTGCCACCATGCGGGCCATCCATTATCCTCCACAGATGCGCACTGAGTCTGATGGAATCGTTGGAATTGGTGCTCACTCTGAGTAATCCAGTCACTTTTACTCGATGGATTTGAACAGATCTCGTGATGTTTCACAGCTTCCTGGCTGGTTCCCATTTCCTAAGCCCACCAAAATGGCACTGATATTTTTCCTAGTGTTTTACCATATTGTGGCAACAGCCTGGTATCCAGGCGCTTCAGGTCCTCAACTCGGAGAAACAGTGGGTTGACGCAACTCCGATACCGGGAACGTTGGTCGTCAAGTACGTTTACGTCCAACATGGAGATATGGAAACGGGTTGACTCGTTGACTTTAGCATTGGCGACCAACTCGCACGATGGACAAGTGAGATCATATGCTTATCTTTGCGTACATCTCACATAGACGTCACGTCGTAGATGACATATTTAAGTCAACCATACACAGAGCCACGAGCAAAAGTGGTGTGCATCGGTATTCCGTACCATTGTTCTTCGGAACGGACCACCATGTGGACATCGAGGTTTGTTGGCATGCTTTCTCACGAATCCAGCTCATCCAGCATCCCCATCCAGCCCATACCGAGCTGTGTCTCTGCCGACCGGCCTCCCAAGTATGAGTCCATCACTGCGGGAGAATATTTCCACAAGCGCCTCCAGCAGATGTACAACGGGGGTGCCCCGCCGTCGTGATACATATTTATATAAACTACATGCATACCGTCTCGCCATCTTCCTTTCGATACTGACGTTGTAATGAAATCCGGGGGGCATTCCCCGGCGACCCCCATTGATATCGACCCCTCTTTCCGACCAAAAGAGAAATGACCTCATATTCCAAACGTTCGCCCTGCCATTCGCCAGACCCTTTGGGCTTATCGAGAGCGCCTATGTTCATTTTTTCTTCCCCCTTCTCGTTGCCCGGTTGAGCAGTCTGACGACCAACTCCATTCGACTTTGGAGGTTCTAAACTACACTCCGAGTGTGGGGGCGCTTAGAGTTTAGATTTCATATCGCCCGATCCATTTACCGCGCAAGGACAGTAGCCTATCGTATCACTCTTTTTTTCCTCCTCCTTCTCCCGAAAAGTATAAACATGGCTGTTGAGCCCAATGCCGATCATCCCCTCTCGAATGAGGTTGAGGAGAAAATTCTCGAAGAAGAGTCTAGTGATGAATATGACACCGAGGTGCGAATTGCATTCTGCTTCCTCCATTGGTGATAGGCTCACCTTGTGCTTCACACAGGATGAAGGAGACTTTGCGGAGGGTGGCGACCACTACGATGAGGAGGAAGAGGAAGAAGAGTTCGATGAGGCGGAGTCAGGGGGCCATGATGGTTCAAGTGTTTGTGCAACCACACTTCTAATTTTTGTTTCTCATGTTGATTGCGGCACATGGTTGCAGTTGACCGCATGCCTTCTCGGACCGGGCAATGGGCAAAATGGCTACGTTGTTGAAGGGGGCGATGGAGAGTACTCGGATGATCAAGACGAGGACGAGGAGTACCAAGAAGAAGCTTCTGGCACGGCGGATCGCCCAATCGTTCTAGAGTCTGATTCCAACTCTAAATCAACTTCCGCGGGAACGAAGCGCGGCGCTGAGGATCTCGATGCGGAGGATGGGAAGGACAGCGAGGGAGAGACTGTAACCAAAAAAACCAGAGTGTAGGCGGGATGGAGGTGTGTATCTAATTTTTATCAAGTTCATTATTCGTGTTGTTTCCTGTTTTTGTTCTGTGTTGTCTGTACTATCTCGTCGTGGACAGTAATTACAAAATAGGCCTGTTGATGTAGAATTCTCTTGCTTGGATTCCACTTGTCATGGGACGACAATCGTCTCCTCAAACTCGAGTTGCCCAGGCTCCCTGGCATATATTGTTCTTCTTTCTGGGACCGTCCCCAACTCGAGATAATCCACCTGCAGCGGTTCGATGATCAGCAGTGCAAAGTTGCCAAACGCCTCCAGGCTCCTCCCAGGCTCCTCCCCTATCTCGCTGGTCTCGCCCAGTTTAGGCACTGTTCGAGGCCACTCTAGTCCCTCGTCATACCCGCCCTTCAGAGGAGAGCCTGGTATGGGTCTGCACCATGATGCTCTCATGCCCGAGCTCAGAGCATTGAATGTATCACGGCGAGTCTGCTCCCAATCAACGCCATCTGTCTCTCGCAGGACATCGAATACAGGACTGTGCCCAGGCAGTGGGAGAACAGCCGTATAAGAGGGCGAGGGCACAATATACACAGGGCCCATGATGCGAAACTGCTCCATTGTAGACTCTGTCCAGAAGACTGCCTCGATGCTGCTTGGCTCTTCTGAAGGGATCTGACCTATTTTAGTGGAGCGGATATCAGTGGTGGTAATGAGAAGTGGGATAGTGGGGTGTGTCGATGGCGCAAGGAATGCACGGAGGATGTGCGTGCGGACACGGGGGATCGAGGAGAGCTTGTCGTATGTCGCGAGTTGGAAGACTGCGTCGCTGAGGGTTCAGTCATGCATGAGGATACGACAATACAGACCTCCTGATAGTCTTCCCTCATGTTTGGTCTTGTCGAGGGCGTCGGAGAGGGCTGTAAACCAGTGTCTGTGTGCTTTCGTCGTCATGTTAGATTGCAAGAAGTGGGCCAATGACGTCACAGTAGTCCTTCATATTTGAGGGAGCAAGCGCACACGGATGACAATCAGCTGTGGATGTCGATGAGTCTCATTGCCCTCTGTTGATACACGATGGCCTATGGGATCCCACTACGTACGTGCGACAACGGCGATGATGAGGATGAGACCAACCACATCAAGTGCAGGATAAGGTATCCAAGTAACTCGCCCGCAAATGGACGCATGCCACCGTCCAGATCTTCAGTGGCCTCATGAGAGGCTCTCACTGCTCTAGTAAGAGTACGTACACCACCGTGACCGTGCAACGGCGATGACGGAATCCAAGTAACTCACCCCACTCACACGGACATCAAGAGGTCTACTACCCCATAATCCGGTATTGGTATGTAGCCGGGTGCGGTAGCAACACCGTTCTCACTGCCAATTCATGAGATTCTTCGAAGATGTTCTGAGTTTGTCCAGTGCCTTGCATCCCATATTCGACGTGTAACCGGCGTGTGTTCAACTATTCTCTCCGCCCAATTCCCCTCTTCCCGCTCGTTTGCATTCACGACCAGCCATGCCCCGCGAAAACAGCTTCTCAGACTCAGAGGGCCGCTCACTCACTCCCGACTTGGACGAGGTCGACGAGAGCAACTTTATACCCATCCCAGTACCCGTCGCTGCCACTTCTTCCTTCCCTTCTCATACCCGCAGCCCTTGTCCCGATCCCAATGCCCCCTGCTCACCGTCCTCACAAAAAAACACGCGCATAACTGTTCTCTCTCCAAAAGACCGCTTCCGCGCAACCGTCCGCAAGGTCATTCACCTCCATCGCACTTCAACCATCCTCTCTCGCTATGGCGGTGCCGGCGCAGAGCCAGGCGTAGACCCCCGTCGCGCATCCGCGATCCTGCACTACGGAAATATCCGCGAAAACTGCATCATCACCCTTGTCGACTACTCTGCCGTGCGCTCTTCGTTCGGAAGAATGTCCAATCAGCAGTTTGTCTCGCTCTTGGAGGATGCGAACGCAGGGGCAAGAGAGCCGTGGGTCAAGGTCCGCTGGATTAATGTCTGTGGGATCAGCTGGGACGTGATTAGCGCGCTCGCGTTGAAATATGGTAGGTGGTGCCAAACAGCACAAGGCTTTGGTCCCCTAACCACATACCAGATCTCCACCCCCTCGCTATCGAGGATATTCTCCACCCGCGCGGGCAGAATCGCTCAAAAACAGACTACTACCCCAAACACCTCTTCATCCGCGTACTCAGTCACACTTTACACGACCCCGACTCACCAGGCACGTGTGAGGTACCAGGCGACCTCATCTCAGAACTGGACCCGGAAGATGAAGGAACTCAGGAACTACGCGAGCCTATCCGCCGTGAATCGTCCCCTGTACCGATGGACTCCGACGAGAAGGATGGCCCACAGCAGAACGGCAGCGATGGAGATCGTACAGTACTTGGCAGTCCTTCGACAGCGTGGTCACGAGTTGGGGCTACGATGAGGAAGCGTCGGGGCATCCTGAAGAGACGTGTGGATGTAGAAGGAACGCAAAGGTATTCGAGAGGTGGACTCTTGGCATCCGTGCGAGTCGCTACGCGCAAGGAGTCGGCGGTGGGTATTGCCTGTATGCAGTTGTGTTGTGCTGAAGGTGTGGGATGCAGTCCCGGAAGCGACGCGAAAAGACACAGATGACGCTGGAGGAACTCAAGAAAGAAGGGAGAGTCCACGTCAGAGTCCAGCCAATCTCCATCTTCCTTCTTAGAAATGGTGCGTGTCCGAACATTTATGTCGGTCTACCTGCTCAGTTTATTCCTTGTCTGTACCCAGGCACTGTCATTTCCATCCTTCCACAAAACTGCTCTGACTTTGCAGAGCCTATCATGGCACGTCTACGCCAGCCTGAAACCGGCCTCCGGACATCGGTAGATGCATCGCTCCTTGTACAGAGCCTGCTGGACCTTGGTGCGTCGTTCTGTCCGTGCTGGTGTCTGCTAACGATGCATATAGTCGTGGACTCTGCATTCGAAGTCGTGGACGCGTTCCACGAAAAAGTTCTCCAGCTTGAACACGACGTCCTGCTCAAACCCAGCATGAAAACCGTCGCACGATGTATGTCCGCCCTTTCCAGCACATTTCGCATCTTACGCACGAACAGTACATATCCTCTCCGGCGACCTGACACTGCACAAGCGGACGCTGGAGCCGCTCAAGACAGTGGTATATGGACTGAGGCGTTACGATGTCGATCGGTGTGCGGCGCTCGTCGAGGCTGGTGGACCTGATGTAAAGATTCAGGGATTCATGAGTCATAAAGCGAAGATATACCTTGTGCGTGACCTGTTCGCTTGCGATCAACTTTACGAACAGGCCCTCTTTAGGCCGATGTACATGATCATGTGGAGTATATACTGGCGAGTATGGATACTTATGCAGGGATCGCAGAGAACTTGATTGATTATACCTTCAATGTGAGCTTGTCCACTTTCCCGATGCGATATGCTCACTTTCTTCTTCCAATGCTGTAGATGAAATCGTACGAGATGAACGAAACGATGTACGTCCCTTTCGAGCAGTGGATAGGCCTACATGGCACCTAATTCCACATCCAGGCGCCGTTTGACCATGGCCACCATAATCTTCCTCCCTCTAACCCTTCTAACCGGATACTTCGTACGTCTCACCCATGCGCATCTTTTCGTTCCCCCGACCTAACCACCACTACCGTCTTCGTCAGGGCATGAACTTTGAAGCCATGTGGTCTGTCAATCTCCATTCGGACTTGCTTTTCTGGCAAATTGCCATCCCCGTTATGCTCGTCGTCATACCCTTGTTCACATGGCCAGATATCAAGCGGGTCTTGCATTATATGCTGAAGCGGTTCAGCGAGAAGAAGGTTGGTGTTCTTTGTTTTTTGTGTAACCGTGGATTGCGGGATGGGGAATGTTCATGCATGTATTGTCTGACAGGTTGTTGGCAAGGCGAAGATATTGTGATTACTGTCTGTCGCTTTCGGGAAGACGGTCTCGATGTGGGGATTTGGGGGGGAGGAGGTGGGGATATACACTCTGCGGTTTATTACGAGCGGCCTGCGGGCATGTCGACTCAATAGCGGCGGTCAATTGTATGGCGGATCTGGTATTTACAACCTGTTTGCGATTATGGTGGCTTACTTCTCACTTCCACTCGAGACCAAGATGAAGGTAACTTGACTACTCGCCCAAGTCATTGATTGCTACCTGACGTAGGAAAGCTCTATCACGAAGAAGTCGGATCCAACTTTAAAGGATATGCCCCGTCCCCGTTGGCTTCCAATGTAGACCATGCGAACAGAGGCGATCTCCACGAGGGTTTCGAGTCGGTATGGGAAGAACTTATTTCCATGGAGAACGACGAGAAAAGAGCGAATGACGACGCTATGGCAGGAGCGAAGTGTGGCCCTGCCGAGTTCCATGAAGCCTGCCTCAACTATTTGTGCGTTGCTTGATGGGTAAACAATGCTAGGACTACTCACCACGTCACAAGTCATGCTGCGGCAGACCTTGGAAGATTACTCTTCCGTCTCTTTGCATTTGCGCTGGATTTCCCTGAGACGTACTTCGACGACAAAGTATGGTCCTTTATGCTAGAGTCATTACTACACCTGATCGTTCACAGACCAAGAATTCTGCCGCGATCATGCGGATTATCCATTATCCTCCACACACCAGCCCTGTATCCGATGGTTACGTTGGGATTGGCCACCATATTGTGGCAGCAGCCCAATATCCAAGCTCTTCAGGTCCTCAACTCAAAGCAAGAATGGGCCGATACCGGGAACATTGGTAATCAAGTACGTCGCGTCAAATCTGAAGGATACAGAAATTAACCGACTCGTTGGTTCAGCATAGGTGACCAGCTTGCACGATGGACAAGTGAGACCATATTCTTATCTTGGCGCTCATCTCGCATAACGCCGCATTGCAGATGACATATTCAGGTCGACTGTACACAGAGGTACTAACAGGACTGGTGTGCATCGTTATTCTGTTCCGCTGTTCTTTGGAACGGACTACCATGCCTCAATAGATGTTTGTTGGCGTGCTTTCTCGTTGAATTCAGCTCAACAACCACCGTACACACCACCCAATCTATGCCAAGCTGTGTCTCTGCGGACCGGCCTCCAAAGTATGAGCGTATCACTGCAGGAGATTATTTGTAAAAGCGTCTCCAGGAGACCTATTATCATTTATGGGAGCGTTCCTTCGTGGCGTCTCCGCCATGCTATTGAGCATTTATTCAAAAGTTGTTCAAATGACTAATCAAACTTTGGTGTCGGTAAACTTAAGGATTGCCGCGGATGACAGCGGGCTTTATAAGTACGAAATCAAGTAGATATCAGGTTGAAGAAAACCACGATGTCGTTGGTAGCTAAATCCTCTGCTGCGGCGTTGGATGGTGCGTTCGACAGTATACCTGTAATGTGTGTCCATTTATGCTTTCGATCGATCGCTTGCTGAAATTGCTGGCCAGCAATATAGGAGATGCATCTACGCCAGAGCGAAGAGCTGCTTTGGCTCACGAGATAAGGAATGCCTGTATGAATGTTGGATTCTTTTACAGTGAGTACATGGACACCGTTTGTTTCCTAATCCTTTACTTTATAAATGTTGGCAGTCACTGGGCACGGGATACCCCAGGAGAACATCGACAATTTGGTTGCAGCCATGGAGTCTTACTTTTCACTTCCAATCGAGAGTAAGATAAAGGTAACATGGCTACTCGAACAAATTCCTTGATTTCTACCTGACATATGAAAGCTCCGGATCCATCATAAAGCAGTCGGACCCAAGTTCGGAGGATATAATCCCTCGTTGGGTTCCAATGTAGACCCTGCCAACAAGGGCGATATCCGCGAGAGCTTCTTCACATCAGATGTGGAAGAACTTATTTCAGCGGAGAATGACAAGAATGAAGGTGCTATGGCAACGACGGACGTGTGGCCCTCTGAACCTGCCGGGTTCCGCGACGCCTACCTCAATTACTAGTGCGTCGTTAGATGCCATGCAATCAATGCTAGGGTTACTCACCGCTTTCGGAACAAGTCATGCTGCAATGGGCGTTGGAAGGTTACTCTTCCGTCTCTTTGCACTTGCTCTGGATCTCCCCGAGACGTACTTCGATGACAAGGTAGATCCTTTATACCGGGGATAAACATTGTCACACCTGACCGTTCACAGACCAACAACTGTATCGCAAATATGCTGCTTGCCCATTATCCCCCACAGACAGACCCTGTATCTGATGGCTACGTTGGAGTTGGTGCCCACTCTGAGTAATTCAATTACTTTGCTCAATAGATCTGAACAGATCTCATGACGTTTCATAGCTTCATGGTCGGTTCCCACCTTCTAAGCTTATCAAAAGATAACCAATGTCTTTTCTAGTGTTTCACCATATTGTGGCAGCAGCCCGGTATCCAAGCTCTTCAGATCCTCAACTCAGAGAAACAATGGATTAACGCAACGCCAATACCGGGAACATTGGTGATCAAGTACGTCATGTCCAGTATGGATGATATAGAGATGATTTGAGCTGTTGGCTTTAGCATAGCCGACCAGCTCGCGCGGTGGACCAGTGAGATTATTCTTATCCTGGCGCACATCTCACCCAATGCCGCATTGCAGATGACATATTCAGATCGACCATACACAGAGCAACCAATAGGAATGATGTACATCGTTATTCAGTTGCGCTGTTCCTCGGAACAAATCGCCATGTGCCAATTGAGGTATGTTGGCACGTATGTTCGTTAAATTCAGCTCATGTACTCTCGCTGCCATGGATACCACCCAGGCCATACCAAGTTGCGTATCTGCAGACCGACCTTCCAAGTATGAGACAGTCACTGCGGGAGATTATTTGGAAAAGCGCCTCAGGGAGACATACTTTGACAATATTTCACGAGGGTGATATCTTTACATGCTGTTGACCATCTGCCATACAAACTAACGATATAAATTCCTTCTCCCGGATTCCTTGGTTTCTCTTCCTACGTTGTGAGTTCATCATGGCTGAAATTCGAATAAATGTGCAAAGTTACTTCGCTAGCCATGTACAGGGAAAATAGCCCCTTTGAAGCAGTAGATTTGTTCTTACTGATGGGCGGCCCTACAGATGTATTTTATTTTTAAAAAGTACATTGTCCTTTTGGGCTATGGTATAACATGGAGTTCTGTATGATACGACTACATGGCTTGGAGTTAGCGTTTTGCATCTCTGATCGAGTGATAGCACAGTACAGGTCCTTACTGTGTAACTGAAGACCGTGGGAACGTTTGAAAGTTGGTGTAACTACTAGTACCTGGATCGGCCCGATCTGGTATTAACTTGCAACCATACTTACCTCCAAGACGCCTGGGACTCCGGGAGTGCAACCAATTGGAACAACGATGGATCACCCGCCCTTGGGGCACTGAATTCGAATGGGGAACAACATGAAAAAGATGGTAAGTGTCCGATATGTCAAGATCGACATTCCCCCCCCGACCCAGTCCCCATCGCTGGCATGCGGTAAGTAAGGTCGTGCGTACCAGTAAGTAGCAAGTTCGTCGTGTCCAGGAGAGGACCGAGACTGTATTCAATTGATTTGTCATGAGCACCATACCCGACGGCTGAAACTGTGACCCTTCGTCGGAAGTGCCATGATTTCCGTTGGTTTCTGGAATCTGGGCCCTCTGGCCACATCCGTTCCTTTTCCTTCCCTTCTATCAACCAACTGGTCGTGTCTCGCTCACAGAGCAGATGGGCCGCTACACTCCTTTTACACTAGTCCTGCTGTTGTCGACAGGGCTTCTGGTCCATCATGTCCTCGCCCAGGATGGCGCGATAGCTGGTCCAACGACGAGTGCCAGCGCTGCTGGGTACAATTGCGATAGTACACAGTGCAAGCTGCCCAGTTGCAACTGCGCGAGCGCAAGCCCACCTGGTGGGCTTGACCCAGTGAGTAAATAAATATCTCACCTTCCTCTTGTTCATGGCTCGTTGTTAGTCTGAGGTCCCACAATTCATTCTCTTCACTGCGGACGATGCTATCCAATCTTACACACTAGACGCTGTGAATCAGTTCCTTGCGCAGCGCAAGAACCCGAACGGGTGTCCGATCAAGATGACCTACTTTACCTCGCTCGCGTACACTAATTACACACTTGTTACCAACTGGTTCGTGGCGGGGAATGAGATTGCGGATCATACGTGAGTACATGCACTTTACAACGAATTACCCTGGTTTTCACTGTCACGTACCCCAACAGAATGACCCACGTCGGAGCACCCCCAGCAAGCGAGATCAATGGAAACATTATCGCACTTGATGCTCTTGCCGGAATTCCCATGAGCTCCATCAAAGGTTTCCGCGCACCGTTCCTTAACTATACCGACGAAACCTTTCATCTTCTTTCGGAGGCCGGTTTCATTTACGACTCTTCTGTAACCTCGTCTATCCCGGTCACTGATCAGGGGACAGATGCTTACTGGCCATACACACTCGATTATGGGTTGGCAAATGACTGTCTGTCAACTCCGGGCATTTGCCAAGGTCAGCCACAGATCCCTGGGTTCTGGGAGATCCCCATGTACGCATTTTTCGATGACAGAGGTGAAAACGGCCCTCACCTGATGGATCCGTGGTTGGATATTGCCAACGGTGATACTACGGTCAATGACGCTGCGACACTCGAGTACATGAAGAGTACGTTCACAGCGCACTATAATGGAAATAGGCAACCTATCGGATTGTACACGCATCCCATTCATCTTTCTGTGCGTTGTTCTCGTCTTAGCTGACCCTGTTCATGTGTTCAAGCAGATGTAGACGACCTATCCCGGCGTCGAAACGTCGTCCTCGACGATTGACATGATCAATGAGTTTCTGGATTGGGCACAGGAGCAACAAGATGTCTGGATTGTCTCAAATGAGCAACTCCTTGCATGGGTTCAGAACCCCGTTCCTCTTTCGCAACTTGATACCGTCGAGGCGTTGAAATGCACGACCCCAGAAGTTAACCCCTCATTGCAGGTGTGCAATGGTATACCACAGAATGAGGCCGGGTTGGTTCAGGAGTGTGCATTCTCGGATTTCCCATTTTATACATGTGTGAGTACCAGCATCCACGAACAGGTTAGTGATCAATATCAACTTATTCTATTTTTGTGCAACAGTATGGTTGCCCTCAATCGGAGCCATCTCCTTCAAACCCCAACCCCCCACAACAGGTTGCACTGGGACAGCAAGCAAGATTTAGACGTAGGTCTTCCTTTCTAATTCAAGATAGAAAACCCGACCTTGTACAGTGCCAGGTAATTGTTCGACCCCTTTCTGGGACCCCATAGAAGGAACGTGCCTTTGCGCTTCGTCAGCGTGTCAGTTCACAGATAATTCACGGCCTATTGGGGTATGGTCGATTCCCTTTCTTTCTCGTTCCACGACCATTGAAAACATGGATAGCCCAATAATGCAAATCTAACGGGCGGCGGAACCGGCGGTGATTCCTTCTCGGCATCGCAGCCATCACCGACATTTGCCCAGTTCAATGGGGCTGCTGGTAGCTTCACACCGGTGGATAGTGGGGTAGCAGGACTGGTGAGTATGCTTGTCATGGGAATTATCGGTGCAGCAACGGTCTGTTTGCTTATTGACCTATGATCGCAATGGTGGTTTTGTGTGCCGGAGTTTACGGCGATTGGACGCTATACGCATCTTGACAATGGACTATTCATCGTATCTTTATCTTATGTTTCTACTTAATAACTCGAAATGCCGCCTACGTCGGCAGAACCCTTGCTCTCCGCATGCACATTGGATTGCGTACTTGGAAGGCTCATAGGTAGCAAGGTAAGGCAACCGAATCACACGGATCCAAAGAAGGCAAAAAGTTCTGTCGTCAGTCGTTCCCACGATATAGCATTCTTCCAGAACCCTTTGCTCTGCGAGCAAGGGAATTGCTCATTTGTTATTTCCAAGCTGATCATTTGCATTTAGTAGTATTCATCTACCCTACACCATCATATTCTACATGAATTGGACTTATTTCTAACTTGTCTCAGACTGAAGGCACGGCAACTCTCAGTATTTGTAGTACAGATGACTTGATTGAACCCGATGTGAGTGAAGGCAAGAGTGGAAGAGACAACAGTTGACTTGAAGTAGACATTTAGAATGAGATGTACATAATAAAGCAGGTATTTGGGTACTGGCACCTAACGCACTAGAAAAATGAATCCATTCACCGAGTAAAAAAACATAATATTGCGCAGCACGATGAGGAGTTCCAGGACAAACGGGCAATATACAGTGCATAGTAGCATGAAGGTGCAGAGGGAGTCCATGTGGAAACACTCACAATGTGGATTATGGACCACATATCCTGTGTGCAAACAAAGCTATGGTAACTTGGAGTGATTCAAATGAATTGGTTGGACAACATGACAACATACAGATCCAATCACCTAAGCTATACAGGCACTTCCCCCTTCTGGTCACTATTCTCTAAGTGATAGATCTGTTCTGATGCCCCATTGAAGTCACTTGGAACGTCTATGTGCACGTCAACCATGGACACAACAGAGCGCTCGACATTAACTTGGATCTGACCCACCACGCAGGTCAGCACAAGAACGCAACCTATAAAGGATAGGAGCATAAGACCCACTGGATGCCGTCCCTTCATTCTTGCTGAAGAAGCTGAGCTCGTCATCTATGTAGCACACGAACCCGATCAGCCAGAGTTGAAATAAGAATGAATTAAAGGGTACGAACAGGATTTGCAGGTGGATTCATTCCAAAATCCCGGGGTAAAATAACCGCTTGATTACTTCCTCCCGAGCTACTGTACAAATGTGGCTTTCTGATCCTTTCACGGGCATTGATACTGTGAATAGTGTTAGTTAGAATAGCTGGTCCTGTGTCAATGGACATGATGAGACACACCTCGCAAGTAACGAATTGGCATACACTGCAGGGAGTAGCTAAGTATGATAATCGCCACGGAGCCGAAGGAACATACATTTCCCCATCACGAAATGTAGTCCCAAAAACGATAGGTTATATGGCATGGTTTTCCACTACGTTGAGTGGCTTAGTTTCGTCTAAAGGTATGCAGATGCAACTATTCCCTCACACAGATAAGCGATGCAGTTGCACCGGCACTGCGGAAAGTGAGTTGAATGATTTGGTGTAATATGAAGCGACCTACCATGTGATTAACCCATTCTGCAGTGTCCACCTCGTCAGAGTATCGAGCATTCGGTGAGTAGCCACGCTTTATCTGTGGGTATTCAGGGTTACCCTGAGCACTGCAAACACCTACCTGTACCTCGCCTTCCGCGTTTGCCGGAAGAAATGACAAAGCGTCACAGTAATGAGAACGTCAATAAAAGCAGAAAGCGAAAGTCCTAAGGTGATAACCCACTATGGGTCATAATTAGAGTGTTGTCAGAGCTCTGAGCCGATACACCCACGCTAGGGAAGGTGTGGAGCAAAAGTGAATAATGGCCTAAACGAATCCTGGAAAAAGGTAAACCAATGTTGCGATAAAGTATTAGTTGGCTGCACTTGCATTTCTGAAACTGATACTAAAAGGAAATCAGCCACTTGTATCTGGACGGTGAAAGCTTCGTGACTTACCACTAGCAGAAGCTAAGACGAAGAGTTAGATAGGGATCACTTCTATGTCATGGAATTCCGTACCAAGACGGCCAAGTGCAAGAATAGCCTAGTTATCATCGACTTCATTTTCTGTCAATCGATCCAGTATGATCCAACTCACCACGGGCACCGCTACTATCCACTTTTTTTGCACTGAAAAGTAGGTTGAGGACGCCAACTATAAATAAATAAAAAAAGAGGACGAACAGATGTATATCCGATACGCAAAGAAACTAATCAAATACCAAACGTAGGTAAGTTGGTTCCATGTGATATCCTTCGATTCCCTCTTACCTCTGTGTCAAAAATGTCATCAAAACCTACAAGTGCTGGAATTTTGAGTAGTCAAAGGAAAACCATGTTTGGTCACTCACAGCTAATTCAGCTGCTATCTTGGAAGGAACTTCAGGCAAGATTAACCCCATTACGTCCAAAGTGACTTACTGCAATACTCCTATACATATGCGTTTGTAATCGATGTGAAGGTAAAAAGTGAGCCAAAAAGTGTAGCACACGTACCAAGGGATCTTGTTAAGCTGGTCAGCACTCAAGTTACCATTCGGTGCAATGACGGAATCCCATATGCTCAAAGCAGCGAGGACAGAGTGAGAAATGTCAAGTATCCTGGGTAGCGAGTCAGCACAGTTATCAGCAGGAATTCGACCCCTGTAGTAATCACCATGTTGAAGTGACCTAGATGTAAGTCAGATACTTGTAGTACCATCATGCTATGGAACTTACTAGGCATCTCATCTGCCATGTGTCTCTGGGGTACATACGCCAGTACATAGCGTACTGCATGTTGACACATCCAGATAGGCTAAAAAATATATGAATAAATGGCTTATAAAGGTGCAAGACGGTTGTTCTCACCCAAAGGCGACGAGCCCTCCGAGAAGGAGGGATCCGCAATTGCCAGCAATAGTCACCGATGGCATGGAGTCGTTAGAGGGTCATGGAGGAGGGGGAACGGCGCCTCAGACACAGGATCATCTTATAAATGGGAAAATGGGGAAGTGTGGTTACATAGAGAACCATAAAGGCCGTGGCGCCCAATCACAGAATGTGACATAGCCTCGAGACTGCGTGGTCTTATCTCCACGATAAGACCACTAATCCCCATAATGTGAATATTGCACGAACAAGGAAGCCGAGTAGGCGCCGTCGCTGATTTCTTACCTGGCCACTGTGAAGGAGGTTCACAGTACCAGTGAGAAAATCTAGAATAACGAATATCAATCTGGTGGCAGAAATGATGGCACAAAGACGACGGCGGATACAGTCACTCCGAGGCCCATCCCCCGCGTGTAAATAAAGTTGAACGTACGTACTAGTGGTATGGTGACTAGATTAGTGCATTACTAGACCGTCACAGGATCGATCAGGTGTGCACATGCGTAGTACACGTAACTCAACATGAAAATAAAAATCAATTACATAGCATCTGAGAAGTCTCACCAACTATGTGTGTAGAAATTGTGATTGTGTCGCATGCATGGGTATTACCCGTGCAACAAATCTACATAGTGAGTCGGCCAAATTAAAGTTTATAAGGGAACTAATTGATCGAAGACCTGAAAAGCAGTACTGCCAAGTGGTCTTGGCAGTTGCAACTACATGCTTGCCGCTCAGGGGGACCGAACAAGAGTATCGGAATGCAGAAGGTATGGTGTAATTTCACCGGCACACATCGAAGATACACAAGTCAAGGGGCCCTTTCCACTCATGTGATGGAAGGACAACTTCTGATATCGTTACTGGTGTCTACATACGGAGGAATGTAAAAACTTGTTTTTTTTTGTCAGGCGTCCAGGGACGACCGGAGGGCTTTGGTAGTGCAACATTTTGCGGCATAACGAAGAGCTTCAGGAGAAACGAGTGATACAGTGGACATAGCATGAAGGTGTAGAGGGGATCCATGTAGAGACACCAACTAAGTGGATGGTGGACTAAGGAGGGGCCACCGTGGTAATGAATCAGATGGGCAATGCGACAACGTACCAACTCCCAATCATCCAGACATTTACAAAGTGACCGTGAAAGTTATACTGATGTTGGCCCCTTCTGATCTCCATTCTCTAGGCAATAAACCTGTTTGGATGCTATGTTCAATTCGCTGGGAGCCTCCACGTTCGCATCAACCATTGACGCTCTCGGACGCTCCACAGGAATTTGGATCTGACCAATCGCGCAAGTCAGCACAAGAACAAAGCCCGTAAAGGGTAACCTACTGTATATTTTCCCTTAGCTCTTGTTGAAGGGGCAGGGGCCGTTATCTGTGTAGCACAAAATTCAATTAACCGGAGTTGAAAAAAAAATGGAACAGAGGATACGAACAGGGTTTTCAGATGGATCCATTCCAAAATTTTGCGGGAAGATGACTGCGTGATGACTTGTTCTCGTGGTACTGTACGAATGTGGCTTTCTAATCATTTCGCGGGCATTGATACTGTGAATAGTAAGTTAGTTAGGACAGCTCATCGTGTGTCGATGAACATGATGAAACATACCTCGCAAGTAACGAATTGGCATACACTGTCGGGAGTGGATAAATACGAGACAACCACCGCGAAGCCCAGAGAACGTACATTTTCCCAGAACGAAATGCACTCCTATAAACGATAGGTTATGTGTCATGGTTTTCCACTGTCGGTGATTCGGTAACTTAGTCTTGTCTAAAAGCTGCAGACATAAACATTCCCTTACACAGATAAGTGATGTAGTTGCACCAGCACTGCGGAAAGTGAATGGAATGATTTGATGTAATATGAAGTGACCCACCATGTGATCAACCCGTTCTGCAGGGTCCACCTCGTCAAGGCGTCGAGCATCCGGTTAGTAGCCATACTTGTTCTGTGGGTATTCAAGGCGACCTTGACCACGTTAAACCCCTACCTGTGCCTCGTCTTCCGCATTTTCCAGAAGATATGACAAAGCAAAGTGGTAATGAGAACGTCAATAAAAGCAGAGAGTGAAAGCCCTAGGGTGATAAACCACTATGGATCAAAATTAGAGTGTTGTCAGAGCTCTGAGCCGATACACGCACGCCAGGGAAGGGGCGAAGTAGAAGTGAATAATGGCCTAAATGGATCCTGAAAAAGATGAATGAATGTTGCGACAAAGAATTAGTTGGCTACACTTACATTTGTGAAACCGCTCCTAAAAGGAAATGAGCCACTTCTATCTGGACCGTGAAAGTCTCGTGACGTACCACAAGCACAAGCTGAGATGGTAAGAAGTCAGCTAGAGATCGATTACATGTCATGGAATTTCATACCAAGGCGGCCAAGTGCAAGAATGGCCTAAAAATCACTATCTTCATCCTCTGTTAATTGGTCCATTGTAATCCAACTCACCACAGGCACCGCTACTATCCACTTTCTTTGTACTGTGAAGTAAGGTAGGTCAAAGTCAAGAACTAGCAAGACCGGAAGACGAACAAATGTATATCCGATACGCGAAGAAACTAACCAAATGTCAAATGTAGGTAAGTTAGTTTCATGTAATGTTCTTCGATTCTGTTTTACCTTTGTGCCAAAAAAGTCATCAAAACCTACGAGCGCTAGAGTCCTGAGTAGTCATGAAGGAAATTTTATCTTTGGACACTCACAGCTAATTCCACTGTCATCTTACCAGAAACTTCAGAAAAGTTTAACCCTATTACATCGAGAGTAACTTACTGAAATACTCCTGGATGCATTTGTCGCCAGTGTGAAGTAAATAGTGAGTCAACAGGTGTATAGTATACATACCAGGGGATCTTATCAAGTTGTTCAGAACTAAAGTCACCATTTGGCGCGATGATGGAGTCCCATATTCCTATGGCTACAAGGATAGAGTGAGAAATATCAAGTATCCTCCATGATGAGTCAGCAGAGTTATCATCAGTAATTCAACTCCTGTAATCACCATGTTGAAGTGACCTAGATGTGATGTAGATACTTGTAGCACAATCATGCCATGGAACTCACTAGACTTCTTATCTGCCATCTGTCTTTGGGGTACGTGCGCCAGTACATAGCGAACTGCAAGCTAACACATCCAGACAGACTGAGATATATTAAGAACAGTATATAACGGTGGAAGATGGCTATACTCACCTGAATGCAACAAGCCCTCCGAGGAGGAGGGATCCACAATTACCAGCAATAGTCACCGATGGCATGGAACTGCTACGGAGTCGTGGAAGAGGGGAAAGGGCACCGAGTCAGACACAAGATGACTCCTCATCTTATAATTATGAAAACAGGAAAATGTGGGCGCAAAGAGAACCATCAAGGCTATAGCTTCGAACCATAGATCATAGCCTTTCAACTGTGTGATCTTGTCCCCGTTTTCCTTGTGTGGTGAATATTGCATGCAAAAGGAAGCCGAGTAGCGGAGTTCAGCAGACCAGCGCCTGTGGCTGACCACAGGGAAGTTGGAGCTCTATTTCTAGCTTCATAATTTGACCATCACGGTTCTCATCAGAATCAGTGGCAAGAAAATACCGTCTGGGTGCATCCGCCGCATACAAAATAAGTTAGGCATATGTTGGCATATGGCGACCAGATCAGTACGTCAGTCACAAGTAGCACCATCAATATTCACACGCAACCACTGCCATGCCTGTTCAAAAAATCAAATGAAAATAATTGTCATCTGGAAAAGTCTCACCAACTAGAAAATTGATTGCCCACAGACGCACAGATATCACTGCAACAGAATCTCCTAAATCGAGTGAGTCCTGCAGGCTTCGGTTTAGAAGGAATAAATTGGTCGAGGTCCTGCCAAGTGGCCATTGACACAGCATAGGACCGAGTAAGGTCAAGTCATGCTCGATGTTCGAGAGGCCCATCAATCGGACAGTGAATGTATGGTTCACGTTTTAGTCGCTTGTCGGAATGCAGCGGCCACGATGTTGCAGAGGGTACGGTGCCCGAGGACAGAAAACGTACGGAAGGATGCCATCTTACCAATCGAAGTAGCCTACTCACGAACAGCATGTCCTAATATCGTTCTTCACCAGCTGGCGGCTGGCCCTTCGGGGTGAAAGAAGAGACTAGCTGGATATGTATTCGTTGGAATTTCCAAGGGCAGCCAAGTTAATTCCAAGTAAATGGGAGACCTGGGCAGCCCAAGAGTGGAGTTATCGAGCTCGATTCACATAATAGTGGTGAATCTAGTTGTACCACACGAAATTGCGGCGGTAGAAATATCTTTAATGAACTGACTTCTGTAGCCGCTAGGATGTGGTTTTTGGAAAGAATTAATATTATAAAACATCCGCTACTAGGTTTTGACAATTGAACGAGTGATTGAATATTTCATATTCCTGACAAACACTAGGTAAAGAGATACCGACAGCGCACAACACCTCTACAGAATGTTAGTGTCTTGAGTCTGATTATCCCCTGCCTCTTGATACCGACACCTGATTCCTTACAAGAGTCCATGTACGGCCCAACACAATACGGGTGAGGAACGTCAAATTATGTATCCATAAATGTTGGTGAGAAGTGGTTGCAAGTCAAAAATAGCAAGTAGAGACGGATACATAGGTAGGGGGTGTCGCGGTTTCGTTTAGTAGTTCGAAGGATCGCATGGAAAAGAAGGGGGTGAGAAGCCTGGTGACGAGCAGGATTATGCGAGGAGAGGTCCTCGAACACCATCGCCGCGTCGTGCAGCGAGGATACCGCGGATAGCCACGATAATGACTAAGAAGGTAACAAGAATCCTGCCATGTAATGATAAGCACGAGTTATGCGTGGAAATTTAGGTCAACTCACCAAATTAGCCAGGCGAAGGCCTCCATTGCGTTTAGTTGACTGCAGTATGCAAAGATCGTTTGGCTGCACGATGTTGAGTGGTCCACAAAAAGGCTTGCAATGATAAGAAAAATTCACCTGCAGTTCAAGCCACCACCGAGCATGCTTGTTACACTAGCTGCGCCCGCAGTCCAGAATATCCATGTGAGGACCAGCCTATAAGTACATGTCAGGCCAGCTTTACAGACAGAACCGAGGTTGTGCTTACAAGACAATATGGGATAACACGCTGCTCACTACCGTCGATGGCAGGACAAAGAAGAATACGAGGTAAGTTGCGGACACAACAACAGTCCATATGGATGAGAAGAGGATGAAGTGAGTACGATCTCGTTCATCGGTGCTGAAGTAGTCGTGCCGTGCACTGAAGCGAGCTGTTAACCATGCAGAAATAGCAAGCTGTGTGATAGATATTCATTGAGTGCACACGATGGCATCCCTATGTCATCAAGCACTAACCTCGATGGCACTGAAGAGGACCAGCAAGCCAAATACAACTGTATCTGGTGTTAATTCGGTTCAACGGTGTGCAAGGCGGGGCTTACTTGGGTACCCTCTCTGCATATGATTATCAAAGGCCATCTTGAGAGTACAGATATGATGTGAGTTGATCGTGAGTCGTAAGAGTTCGTGCGGAGGTGTGAGGAGTGGGAAGAGACTTTACCCGCAGCAAGTTGAACATGCCACAGTGGCTGTGCAAAGGAGGTAATTGGAGTGACGTCATTGCGATATTCCCCACAGCTAACCAAGTGAAACAGGTAGCAGTAACAAGCCAGTAGTATCCAAGATATATCCAGGAAATGCCGTACAACTAAACATGCAGATATCATACAATGTACGAGTCCATGTCATAACCAGAGTCCGAAGAGATCACGTTCAAGTGCCTCTAATGAAACGCCTGCTGATAGACGACCCCTCATCTGGCACACAAACCCTATCTCCTGGTATCAGCTTATTGCAGACGATTTGTGGGTTGACGATAAGGAATCTGTCCAGGGTTGTATTGTTTCGGCGAGCAATATCGTAGCAGGTGTCACCGGATACGACGATGTACGGTGTGGTCGTGCTAGGGCAAGGTGCGGGTGCAACATGAGTGCGTAGAAGAACGAGACGCCATACAAGGAGTAAGACCACTGCGATAATAAGGAAAAATGGGAACAGCGTGCGGTACGAGCCGCCGCGAAGAGCGTGCTGTGTCCCATGCTAGATCAACGGCTGTGAATACATGACAGCTTAAAAATAGGTATACCACAGACCTCATCGACTGCAAGTGGCCGGTAACCATTACGTTGTGTGGGTGCAGCCTCAAGGTCGCCATGGTCGTCGTTGACTTCAGAGGCGACAGAAATAGGTACGTCGGAAACTGTTCCAGTGTTAACACATCCCACACTGAAGCAACGACGCATTACCTTGGACAAGTTCCCCAAACTCAGACCCTTCTGGACCTTTGTAGAGAAGACCTTCTTGATCACGAAAGTAGTAGCGCCCACTGTCAGCGTCGTAACCAATGCGTTTTACTCCCTCTGGGAGTCGGTAATCGTCCTGTGCAGAGTCAGGTCAAAACACACAACAAGACAGACCCACTCATGCCCTGCGCACCTCATCGTACTGCGTCCAGCGCCCCATTGTCGGTGGTAAGTGCGAAGGGACCAGCCATACAAAAGCGCCACTCAGAAGGCACCGGATATGTCCGAAAGAGCACGTGAGAACAGGAGCAGTTCCAAAACGGAAAAGACACAAATGAACACAAACACCGAAACCTTGCCTCCACTGCCATGGCCGACGTGCAGACTGCCCCGCTGTCAGGGACACCCGTACCAGCCGAAGGACCGGTGCAGCCAACACAGCCAGAAATCTCATGCGAAACTCTGTACATACAGAACTTGAACGAGAAGATCAAGATAGATGGTATGGAGAGTTATGATCACAGTTACGAGCCCAAGATCTCACATCTATCGCAGTGTTAAAGGCATCTCTACGAGGCTTGTTCAAGTCTTATGGCGAAGTTCTTGATGTGGTTGCTCACAGCAACCTCCGGATGCGCGGTCAGGCATTTGTCTCTTTCGCGTCCCCAGAGGTTGCAGCAAAGGCCTTGAAAGAAGTCCGGGGTTTCCCTCTGTATTCGAAGCCGATGGTGGGTCTGTTTTACATATAGTGTGTTGGTGCGTTGCTGATTGTCCTTAGCAAATCTCGTTCGCGAGGACACGGTCAGATGCCGTTGTTAAACGATTAGAACCTCAAAGTCTTGACGTGCATAAGACAGGGAGGGATGCACGCAAAAGTATATTTCTACCCATTCTTATTTTACTGAACGTCTTAAATGCTTCGCAGAGGCGACCCGCTACACTAATCCTCTCAAGCAAAAACTCCGCGCCAAAAGGCTTACAGCCGCAGGATGTATGTCTTTCATTTGGCTTACTTTAATCTTGGCTAATACGTTCAAAGTGGCCGGTGTTACTGCTATGCCTGCACCCAAGCGTCCCGCCGTCCAAATGCCAGACGAGTACCTACCACCCAACAAGATTCTCTTTTTGCAAAACCTACCCGAAAGCGTCACCAAAGACCAACTCATGGCACTATTCTCTCAGTGTGTCCCGTATTCTACTGCCTTTTCCCTTGAGCTAACTTGAGCCTATAAAGATACCCAAATTTGTACGAGGTCCGACTTATTCCAACGAAGAAAGATATTGCTTTCGTAGAATATGTGGACGAAGGGAGCGCAAGCGTCGCAAAAGACGCCCTACATAACTACAAACTAGACGGAGAGAACAAAATCAAGGCGAGTGTTTATCGACAAGGTTGGATGGCACACTCACAGATATTTCACAGATTACTTTCGCCCGCAAATAGGGACCATTACTTGTCGGGTTTTTATTGTACACAGAGTGTAAGACCCTTTGTAATGATGTGCTAATAATGTTTTCGACTTGTTACCGACTACTGGTTTACCACTGATTTCATTTCGCTTCGGTACCGACGAGTTCAGCAGTGAGACCACTCGAGCATGAGTGTTTGCCCCCGACGTCCACGAGTGTTACCGCGCATACCCGACATCAGGACCTTGTTAACCAGCTGTAGTAATTTGAGCTTGCCATAATACGCGAGGGTTCTGAACCATTCTGGCTACTAAGACGCAAGAGAGACGTGTATTATGTACGTCCCAACTGGCCCAGCACTTGCCTCGTGCGAGCATCGACCTGCATCGGCATCGGATAAGAAATCACCTTTCTTTCACACACCAACAAATACCATGCCCATTACTTTCGTGCGTGAAAAGTTCATCATTTTTAATATAAAAAAAACCACTGACATATCCAGGATGACGACGACGACGACGGTCTTTATCCCGAAGACGCTGATTTGATTCAGGGTTACCTGAACAGCCTCGGTATGGACCCACCGCAATGACTCGATTTCAAAGCTCCGCGACTGATTGTTCTCGTTTCAGAGTCCCAACAAGGGTCTGCGAGAGCACGGTCAGGCAACACATCGAGTCCATCCATCGACGACCTGACGAACCGGCTCGTCCTCAACAGCCCCCGGCCCGTTACGCCCCAGCCACCCACGAGCGCGGTTGGCACCAAGCGCACAATGACACATTTGTCACCCCCTTATAGTCCTACCAAAATGCGGAAGACGTCCGCGCAAGCACGCGCAGGCTCGAGCGGAGCAGTCGTTCCGCCAGCTCCGAGCTCAGAGAACTTGCTGGACCCTTTTGTTATTGCCCACTGTTCCCGGGTACAGGTCCTACTCGATCGCAAACGCCTGGCATGGGGAACGGTTTTTGAGCTCGCTCGCGGAGTTACACACGGTGCGTGGTGCTGGGACAAGGTGACCGAGGAGCTCCTGGATCAGCTATGCGGCACGAACGCTGAGGCCGCTGCGCGGGTACACGCCGTTATGACCGGCCGATCAAACAATATCCCCACAGCTACTGCTGCGGAATTATGGTGCGTCAACCACACGTGATATTCAGTTCCACTTACCGTGTGGCGCTCTATTTCAGGAAGGAATATGACCGCGAGCAGGCTGCCATTATCGAACACAAGGGACGAGGACTGGGAGGTATGGGTCCATGGCATGGGAAGGACAACTGGTACGGTGGACATATCCAACAGATTGGACGGGTCCGAAAAGGCAAAGGCAAAGGCTCCTTCGTCATTCAGCTCGAAAAACCTGAAATTCGGCGCTCGCACCGGTTCTCACGGTACCTCGGGTCGCGGAGAGTGCTCCAAGTCCGCGTTGCTGAAGAACTCATATACCAGCACGGGGATGAGTTGCGGGAGTTCCTTATATGCCACAAATTCATCCTCTGCGGTCGTGTCTTCATTCCCTTTCATGCGAAGGAGTGCAGTGTGTACATGGCAGAAACGAACCAAAACTACGATCGCCAGTGTGCTCATTCCGAGGGAGACCAGTACAGAATATCGCTTGCGCAGCTCATTCGATGGCATAACCCGTTCAATCTAAACAGTGGCCAGGTAAGATGGCGTCCTCGGAGCATGCTATACTTTAGTACTAATATTCCACTCTAGCCTATTAGCAAGTGGGCGACCCGGTGGGCTCTCGGCGTGTCCAACTCGGTGCCGACCATTGAATTTGAAGCGGCAAATATGTATCTTATTGACGATGAGTGTAAGTGCCGACCTTTGTATTACCTAGTAACCTCTGATCGTTGTCGACATTATTCAGATGTGACACCTCCCGATTGGGGTAGTGGCAAGGCACCTGCCGAGAAGACTTATACTGACGGCTGCGGGTGGATAAACGGTGCTGCTCTAACCCAGATAATGAGAATAATGCAGTATCCCACCCGTCCAACAGCAATTCAGGGTAGGATTGGAGGAGCAAAGGGCATGTGGGTGCTCCATCCTGAGGCTAATGAACAGGTTGTGGATGGTAGCTGCAAGATTTGGATTAGGGCTTCTCAGAAGAAGATATCCCTCGAAGACCCTCCCCTTGTGTCTCACAGGATACTTGAGTTACTGGCCCCTTCAAGAGTATCTGGCCCTAGTAGGCTTTCATCCCAAACTCTGGTCAATATTGCTCACAATGGTGTCCCCCATGAAATCATCAAAGAGCTGATGACTGCAGGTCTCAAAGCAGACATTCAGGAACTAACCTCATGGGGTCAACCTGACTCCATGCTCCTAGTTTGGAGGGCAATTGAGAGGGCAGGGAATGTTGCATTGGCTCGTATGAGAAGGAGAAGTACAGGGGAGCTTCGTGCACTGGGTTTGGGGCAAATGAGGCCCCTGGATAGCCAGCAAAGTGAGGACGAAGACTTTGAGATGTTGGAGGAGGGACCATCTCAGGACTTTACTGGGAGAAAGCCCTTTTCAGGTCAGCCTGTCACCTTGCATGAGGTGGCCATGGAGCTTCTTCAAGCAGGGTTTCATCCCATGAAGCTCAAATTGTTATTCAGTAAACTTGAGTGTATACTGACATTAGTCATTGATGACTATGTTAGGGACTTTCATGTCCCTATTCCTGAATCTATGGAAGCATATATTGTGCCAGGTATGTCTCCACAAAGTTCCTGGGTCATCTGTACTCAATGCACATAGATCCATATGGTGTTTTAAATGAAAATGAGATTCATTTTAAAACCTCAGAACCTATCATAGATCCTACCACTGGGGTGCAGACAGACACTATAGTTGGTGAAGTTCTGGTATGTTGATAAATATTCAGAACTATACCACCATTAAAACTATCCCCTAGGTTTGGAGAAACCCAACTAGACTCCCATCTGATGTGCAAAAGGTAGTTCAACTGCTGGCTGGGTTTCCTCACTGACAGTCATTCACAAGGTGGTGGCTGTCAGTCACCCCATATTAAGCAATTACTACAATGTTATTGTATTTCCTGTCAAAGGGAAGTATACTCTAGCCAGCTATCTTGGTGGTGGAGGTAAGTTTATTGGGTATTCTGAACTTGATGGTATGCTGATGAGTCCACATAGACTATGATGGTGGTGTGTTTCACATGTATAATGTCAGCCCATCTTGGTCAGCTACTTGACAGATACTGTTGTGGTCACATGGAACAAGGACCTAGTGGAGAATTTCAGGAATGCAGGTCAAAATGGAGAACCTCCCACCCTCAAGGAGTCATTTGAGAGAGAGGTGGAGCATGTGAAAGATTTTGACAACAGGCTTTCAGCTCTACCAGTCAAAGAGGCCCAGCAAGCTTTGCAGAAAATTCTTCTTCTTGGTTTGGCTGAGACAAAGGTTGGGATATACTCAAAATTCCATGATCTTGCAGTCTACAAAATGGGGTATGCTGACCCAGCAGCAGTGAGGCTTGCATATATGTAAGTGCAATTGAACCAGATTTCTCAATTTGAGCTAAGGGGGCTGTAGGTTTACCACCTGTCTTGATGCCAGCAAGACTGGGCTTCGAGTCAAGAAGGTTGTGTTTGAAAAGGACAGGCAAGAATGGGGGTCGACAAGGCCATGGTATGTTATGGCCCTGGAGACAAACAAAGGGAAGGGCTACGAGCCGAATTGCATAAAAAGGAAAGGACAACCGTTCATCTTGGACGTCCTCGTTGAGCACGGTCGCTACCTAAAGGACAAGTTTCTTGAAGATTATCAGAAAATGTGGACTTCGAGGATGGAGGACGAAACTGACGAGGATTTGGCGCGCTTGTGGAGAGAAGCCGCCTCCAGGGCTAACCAAGCAAGAGCCGCTGGCCACACCGGATTCAAGAGCAACCTGGAGGACATCGAGAGGCACGTGGAAGCGTCATTTGATGCGTACAGACGGACAACAGCATCCGCGACCTTTAAAAGGGAGTCGTCGCCTGGTTCGAACTCAACCAGTGATCCCTACATTGCGGTGGCACGTGAATTCGCTCACGACCCCACTTTCCGGACATTCCAGATGTTCTCGGGTGAAGACGTCCGGCTGCTCAAGGCGTCCTTGGCAGCAACGAAGTCGCTGACCTTTGCATTCTCCGTGGCGCATAAAGACTTGTGTGCTATCAAAGCGCGGGCGGCGGGCAGCGTAGCCTTTACGAATCAGTTTGCTCAGGTCATGTCGATGTCGCGTACTGTTGCGCGTTCTCTTGCTCGAGTTACTGCTACCTCAGTAGATAGTTGTGTAGGCTGATACCATGCATATATACGTACGAACTTGGATTATAAATGGCATCTAGTACACGTCGAGACCAGTGATGTGTGTGGACGAGATGGTCACATCATGCGACACGGACATCGACGGTGCAGACCAGTCAGCGCCGTTGCCGTGTAATTGAAGCCCTAGACATATACACAACGTGAGTCAAGGGAGAATGCAGACAGATCCTGTCTCTGGCGACATTGACGATGCTCAACGCTCGTCACGATGTACTGTCGAAAGGGTTCAACTCGGTGCAATTCTGTAAGCACCAAGTGAGGACTGCGCAAGCAGACATCAAGAAATGGATATATGATTGCGACCACCAGAGGACATGGCAACGAAAGCTAACACAGATGGCATGTACCTACGAACCAATCTCGGTGCGCAGGGGATTTCGATAAAGCACGGGTAGACGTAGCAAGAAGAGAATACCTGCATACAAGGTCCTGTCTCACTAGCTGCGATGGTGACCACCTCGGCTTCTCGGAGACGGTTGCACTTCTGTTCGTCGAGATCTGCTGCACGTAGACGGTCCTCCAGCATATGGAATGCTGCCTGGGGGATGAATACCTGTGCGTCATCATAATCATTCCTGTCGCATCGCAAGCTGCTGCTCACGTTGAACTGACCCACGACCACATCTGCCTCAACGCCGTCCATACACGTGCAACAGCTTCTCCCTGCTCCTTCTCCGGTACAAAAACACCCAACGTAGTCAACGGACGTTAGTGCCTGTGCCCAGCCCCGCACCTGCAGCAGACAGAGGGGGAGGGGGGAGGTCACCCGAAGGAGGGCCACAAAGTGCGGATTCAGTGCATCGAGGTTGCGTTCCAAAAACCCTCTCCGACGAGTATGTAACAGGCCCATTAAAATGGTTAACCGTAAATGTCGCATATCCCGCTCAATCCATCGCGCTAAGCTTAAATGACAAATGGTTCCCCCATCTCTCCCCAAACACTTCTCTCATCGTATGGTCCATCTTTTTGTGATCGACGGGCCAGGCGTCCATGATATATGAGGTTTGTTTTGGAAAAGACGGATACATTCTGTCAAAGTAAGGGATGGGGGGAACGAGTGAGGCTATGCCTTCGCTTTTGGAATCGTTCACATGCCTTGAATAGGCGGCGCTGGATAAAATGGTGTAGACGCTCGTTTGCAAAGCTGATGTAGAGCTGGCCGAGCGAATTGGGGCGACCCGTTATGTTTTGTGGACTGGGAAGGTCGAAGAGCCGGTAAATGTGTCCAAGTCGTCTGCATAGACGTTGGCTGATATACTCGTTAAGCCATGCGAACAGGAGGGAGTATAGGGTCTTAGCGAGATCATCAGGATCGAGAAATACGGTGCAGTTACTCTTAAAGGAGAGTGCATCCCCGAGTGCGGAGGGCTGAACGCCAAGGAAGTTTCCTATAAGAGCAAGGGTATCTGTGTTTCACACGACCGCAGCACCGACGCCGCGAGAACGATCGATTGTGAATTCGAGGTTGCCAGGATGAAGGACAGTAGCAATGAGTTGACATACTTGGGCATCGTGTCGCTCTGAGAGGCCGATTGTTTTGAGAGCGACTTTCAGTTCTCGAACCGGTGTGTCATCGTCCCTAACGCTGTTTGGACGTGCACTGGCCGAGGTATCTATATTACACCTTTTCCTGCAAATGTAGATGCTGTCTCTCCTCCGGTGATGAGGCTGCAACCAGGTAGAAGAATATGTGGTTGCGTTCACCAGAAGGCACGGCCGCAACTCTGTTTCCGCTCTAAATAATAATCGAATGTGTTTATCCCGCAGTCTACCACGATCAGTGAACTGTAATTCTGTGTATTTTCCGAGACGGAAAGCAATCGGATTGAAAAGTGTGCGTGCGTTTCTGAACGTTCCAATGGCAGAATCAACAGCGGGCACTTGGTTTGCGAGCTTGGAGTCTTTTTTACCTGGATTGGAGACGGAGAGTTCGAGGAGTGATTTGATTTGATGGCGAGACGTCGATTTTCTGATTTCCCGCTCGCAGTTTTTCCGCTGTCATGGTGCATTAGTAACTTGCAGCTAAAGTGAGATGCATCTACGAACGTACTTGAACAGCATGGACTGGTCATGCCCAGTCCATCTCATGTGGTAGTACGCATTGTTCGCCAGCTAAAAGATGCGTGGTGGAAGAGGGATCCTCCTTGGACTTGTGCAAGACCGAGTCGGGTTTGACAAGACGGATTTGTGTCGGCGGATGCGGAATGCCTGCGGATACAATTGACGATGATATCGTCGGAAGTGGTATCGAGGGTTGACAAGTCTGAGATGAATTTGAGGTTGGCGGCTGAGATGGAGAAAATGGCAGCGATGAGGCCAGCGATAATATTTGAGAGGGAATGAGACGAGATTGGCTGACTAATACGCTAC
>JAYMGJ010000319.1:0-18804 GCA_037178675.1 Scleroderma bovista
GGAGGTTTTATTAAAATTGTTCATCCTTTATTCGAGGTAAGTCCATTGCACTGTATGACGATGCACATGACATATTGACAACATTTGTCACAGCGAAAAGACCCAAATGACAAGAATGGTACATCTACAATGGTCTTCACATGTATAACCCCACTGGCGCTGACTACTGTACATGCAGGGATCGATGAAACGACCAAAAACTGGCCTGTCCAAGAGCGGTGCAAGACCCAACTCGCTGCATTACTTAACACACATGTTGTCGTTCCTTTTCCAGTATTCAATACAACAGGTTCTTGGATTGAGCCTCAACACTATCTAGAGAAGATTGCTGGCACCATCGTGCAAGTACACTTTGCCATCCAGCACTGCTTCATCAAAAAAGACAAACGTCAAACTATTTTTTCGGCATCCATCCATGAAATGAATATCCTACGTCATGCAATTGCGCCACCCACTAGTCCCATGAAAAAACACCGTTTCATGGATGGCCCTATCACGATGCAGGCTAGCAGCAGTGCACCTTCGACGCCGACAAAGAAATCTAAACGAGGGTGAAACGTAAGTAAATTCAATCTGTCTACAATAAAAGTGACTCGCTCACTTTCAGAAAATAGAATTAAGGAATGACACGGCTCAACCTGTGACAAATGAAATCAGGCACTGTCATAGTATGTCTCAATGCCAACAATTACCGCTGTCGTTAACAATAATATGCAGAGACACTGTCAATCTGAAACTCTTTTATACTTCAACTGTATAGCTATGAATCTGATACTTTACAATGTGCCTTGTCTGTGATTGAAATGCATGTGTTTAATATGTGTTTTATTTAAATAGTCAATATGGCCAGAAGGGATTGAGCAACGGAAACGGTCAATGGCTCGTGGAGTGTTGATCACCAGTAAGTTTGAGTCATACTCAACAAAGTCTTGAATATGCAACTGAACCTAGACCAAACAGTAGACATACTGCGCCACGGAAGTCTCCACATCCACTTCTGCAAAGGACTTAGTCTTTCACAGGCTCGTGAAATCGCTCTCATGCCAATGCAAATACCAACTTTCTTAATAGAAGACCCTCAATTCAATGGTGAGCTAAAAAGTCACTACGATACCAAAACATAGATACTTAAACAGCAACAGTGATCGTGTGATCTGTAATTTGTCTGGGATGGCCATTGTATACTTTTAACAAAACCGACGCAGAAGCAGTCATGCAGTTTATAGAATCAAGGATGTTGGCATCCGACTTTGCAGACTACTATTCTAACTAAATCACTCATAGAAGAACTTCATAAACTATTGTATTTAATGATCTGAAAGTTATACTCCGTTGTAAAAGTTATACTCTGTGATAAACAAGGTGACTGCCGGCGCAAGCTCGGCCATATTGAATGAACAGGGAGGAAGGAAAGAACAGCGAGAGAAATGGCGAGTGAGAGGGAACCGCATTGTAATAATGTTGCAATACTATTGTAACTCCGATAATGTCACGGCAATCTTATCACATCGCCATTGCCAAGGCACCAAAATCGTACGTCATTGCAATGGACTTAGGAAATTTCCGACATAGAACAGTGCCGCCGCAGACGGCAAACACCTTGTCTAACACGTAAGGCCCACTGTACAGTTACATCGTCATCTACTGATTACCAACCATTTCACTCCACAAATTAATAAGGCCTATTCTTGCTCACCAAGAACCTTGGCCTGGCAAGCATATTCCTCCATGAGAGTGTCAGATTTGTATTTAGGTGAATTAGTGCAGACTTACGAAGCATCCTTGATTACAGTGATCTGAGGAGTCAACAAAGCACACTCAGTATCGCAAACCATTCCTCCTAATATCCAACAAACATCCATACATCCGAAACATGCAAAAATGTCTTTAGAGGAAACAGACACACGAGGGAGTCTTTTTATATCCACCCACATGCCTCGTCCATCAGCCAGTGTACGTGGCGATGTTTTGCACGAGATGTTGTACTGATGCGCTTCAGCACAGTTAATATTCTAGCAAAAACCCCATTCCACGTATTTCCTTAGAGCATTAAAAGTGTTACATCCACGGCGACCCACATATAAGGGTCTTGGATTAACCATTGAGAGGCCACGGAACATGAGAGCTAGGTAAGCACAGAAAATGCGATCAGGCAAGATGAAATTCATAACTGCGGTGCTGTGGAAGTGAAAAATAGGTGGTAGACCTGTGCTTTTTTGGGAGACCACGACATCGAGCCTACGGATGCTGTTGGAGAGATTTAGTACAGTGTTGATTTTGGAATGGGAGTAAGGTGAGTTGTCAATAATGCCTTGGTGGACAAGTTGATACCCTTCATTGTTGAGCAAGGTCACTAAGTGATGCGCATGGCGGCGAGGCACATAGATGTCAAGATCCGTAGGCGACCAAGGGGTAGATTTGGCTAGGAGGAAATGAAGAGCGGTGGATCCGGAAATGACAGCGTCACAAGAGCGCAATATCTCAAATAAAATATCGCTCTTCGCAAAGAATGGTATAGTGATTTTTTTTCTAGGTAAAGATGCGCAACAGTAGTGTTGCATGCACTGGAAGCTGCAAAGGAGGCAATGTTGCGAAGGTTGCTGTATGCGAATAATTCGTCGACAAGATGACTGTTGTCCATGAACACAATAGCAGGTGAGACGATACCGTCCGCAGGAATGTTGGGCATGTTCAGCGAAACCGAAAACAGGATGAGGAAGAAACCGTCGCGAACAGGCTGGACTGGCTGACAAAGTGGACATCGCGATTGGCATGGAAGTAATGGTGACATTCAACGTTTCCACGGACCTTGATGTTGCCAATGGAGCACGCGGACATATAGTGGATATTATTCTCAATGCTCGAGAGGAGATGAGCACTGTACCCTCACTCACGAAGGTGCTGCAATACCCACCTCTTTACATTCTTGTGCAAATGATACGCACCAAAGCTGACCCGCTGCCAGGATTAGAGATGGGAGTACTTCCAATTACACCCCTGATGAGGACATTCAGCATCGTGACATCTAGTGGCAACAAAGTTACAGTCACCAGGCAACAACTTCCAGTCATGCCCACATACGCGTTCACCGACTATTGTTCCCAAGCCCAAACAATAGAGCATTGCATAATCGATCTCGGCACTCCTCTGACTGGCAAACTGACTCCTTTCAACGCATACGTCGCATTATCACGCAGTCACAGAAGAAACACTGTGCACCTATTGCGCGATTTCGATGAACATTTATTTACCCATCACCCCAGTGAACACTTATGGATTGAGGACGAACGGCTTGATGTACTCGATAAAAGATCAAAAGAGAAATGGCAGGAAGCCATTACACAACAGGCATTAACATAGTGGTGTTGAGGCTGACATAGCCACAAGCTGGCAGCCACCTCCTAAACCCCTAAATACACAGTATATAGCTTGAGTAGAATAAAGGGGGCTAATAACAATTGGCTCTGTCTGATCCTGAGTCTCTCAGCCTAGCTAAAGCTTCTGCTTCCGTCCCACGGACCTATTCACTCGCATCACTCGCTCACAACAAGTGGTCGTAGTAAGAATGGATGTACAGCTAACCAATCGTGATTGAATCGGAGATGGCACGAATACCAACGGACAGTGAAATTCATGACATCGCGGATGTTCAAAATATGTTCACACATTTCGGGTGGGAGTGACCTTGTTAGACAAGGTGACTCACTGTTTCTCTGTTCTCTTGTTGCTTGCCACTCGATTATCAACAGAGGACGGCATGTGTGGGGTCTGTCGGGTGCCATACGAGGGCTGCTGCCCGTGATGCATCGTGTAAGACGCCTGGGGATGATTGTCTGCTGAGTACTTTTCCTTTGCACCCATCTACGATGTATCACCGTGCTTTTGGAGTCTGGTAAGGGTGCAGCCACATATTTAGGGGAATACAGAGGTAGTCTGTCCCGCCTCATGCCAGGGATGCACGGGACTGATGCTTGCTCCCACAGTCACCACGGAACGAAAGTACGTCAACCGCGGGTGTAGTTGACGCTTCTTGTATCGTTACATCAATATCCATAATGTATTTCTCGCTGCTGCAACACTTGTCTCGGTGAGAAACATCCACTGCTGATGTCAATAACACCCGCACACTGGCAAGTATAGGATCAAGTGAATGCGCACATGCATAGTGATACACAGGACTTCCCGTAATGTAGCTAGCCCAAACCAAACCAAGGCTAGGCTCCTATTGAAAGTTTCTAACGTACACTTGGATAGCGCGCCAATTCGAGCAAAGGAAGCAGATTGATCAGCACGAAGTCAAAAATGCTGAATATAACTCTCTTGATTCTTGGTAGCACTGATAAGCCAACGCATGGTGCCACGCAAAACCACTCATAGCGTATCCTGAGGCTGCGCCTTTCCATATATCATCTCCGGGTTTATCTCCTTCGACCTTCCTCCCTGCTGACCACCAGGGCTCAGCGGTCACCCATCCCCATACGCCACACGCTCCCTCTGGATCTCACTCAAACGCCTCCACCTCCTTCAGCCATCGTATCATTCACAACCGTACCCAGGTCCTTCCCCCGATCCGCCTCCACAATGACCAAGTCGTCCACCCTCATGCCAAGCGTGAGATCTGTCAGGTAGAACAGATGCGCCCAGCTTTGAACTCTGACGATGTAGAGTGGCCAGGACGCGGGTACGGAAGAAAGAGGGACGACCTTGCCGAGATCGTTGAGATTGGGCATGGGTGCGTCCGTGGTACGTCGCTGCATTTTCTGGGGGTAATAGGGCCCCTGCTGAGGCTAGATAGGCCTGCCTGTCATCGGCGAGAGCGATAACGAACGCCCAGATCGCCTTGAGACGTCAAGCGGATGTACGTCGGGGAATCATTCCCCTACGAAGGAATGTACTGAATAACTTTGGCAGGAATAAACCATGTAATGCGAGAGGACTGCAGTTGTTGTTGCTGCCATTGTTGCCACCGGTGTGGTATTGGGCATCTATCAACTGCTGCTCGAGCTGGCTGCGAGGGGGACTAGCGCCAGCGGACGGACCACTATTGCTGGGGCTCCGAGAGAGCCGAAGCGCTACCGGGATGTAACGGATGCGCCACTGTGGATATTGAGGTTGATAAACTGATAGGGGGACCGCGATCCGGCGAGAGTGGGCTCTGAGACATGGGTGCGTAAATGGCAAGCGAGGATGGCTGGCTAGGAGGATGAGCGGAGGAAGAGGAAGCAAGACCGTCCTTGGAGAGGCTCAACGCGCCAAAGTCGTCCGACAGAGGGAGGCCGCTGCCGCCATAGGTGGATGGGTGTAAACCGCTCGGGCACGCGGACTCGTCGTGTCCTGGGGCGTTGAACCCGACCACGGGTCTGCGCGGCTGGACAACGCTGACCTGTCGCTTGCTGGTCGTGCCACTGCCGCCATCGCCATTTTCAGCCTTGGGTGGGTACATTCCAGCCCAGAGCTCGTGGACTGTCGAGCCGTCGTTCAAAAGAATCTGGCCGACATCCATGACAAACGGTCTTATATTTGAAGAGTCAATCGTCTGCCTGTTGGTGGGATAGCTGTCTCCGTCTCCGCTGAGGAATCATGGTGATCTGCCTATAGTACCAAGTTAGCCGTACGGGGTTTGATGTCACCATAACGAGAACCAAGGATATCGAGCAGGTTGGAATGGAAAGAGGTCGCCTCTGACCATAGGTTCTGGTTTTGAAACAGGCTCAGGGGACCTCCGGGACAAGTGGTTGTCGCGAGCGGGTGGACCTGCTGCAAGTGGGATCCGGGGGAAAGGGACAACTGAGTAGTAAGGTGGTGGACAAGAGTGTCGGAATAAGCCTCTGACGGAGAGCAAAAGGGAAAAGGACTCGAGGGCAAAATTAGGGGAATACAGAGTGGCGTTTTCGCGCCGTTTTCGAGCCGTTTTCGAGGCCGTTTTCAAGTTCGTTTTCGCAGCTGAGTTTCAAGTCTCAGTCGCACGTGACTACCATATAAGGCATAGCGTATTATCTAATGTGAAAGGTTTGGTCGGAGCGTGAATAGTCAGGAAGCAAACCTTCGAGTAGTATTGACTACCAAATGGTACAACATAGTTCACTAAAAAAAATGCGGAATAAAAAAAGGGATGTAAAGTTAGTCCATACTATCAAAATGACATAAATGAGGAGGTATGATGAAGCAAAAAAAAAGATGTACAGAAGGGGACTTGAACCAACAACTTAGATAAAAAAGAAGGGATGTCAACCACTAGGCTACTCAAGCCATCAATAGTGAAAGCAACAATGCAAATATGAGAAGTTGACTATATTTAGTTATATTTACATTGTTGCTATACCTGATATTGGTTTTGTAGCCTAGTGGTTGACATCCCTTCTTTTTTTATCTAAGTTGTTGGTTCAAGTCCCCCTCTGTACATCTTTTTTTTTGCTTCATCATACCTCCTCATTTATGTCATTTTGATAGTATGGACTAACTTTACATCCCTTTTTTTATTCCGCATTTTTTTTTAGTGAACTATGTTGTACCATTTGGTAGTCAACACTACTCGAAGGTTTGCTTCCTGACTATTCACGCTCCGACCAAACCTTTCACATTAGATAATACGCTATGCCTTATATGGTAGTCACGTGCGACTGAGACTTGAAACTCAGCTGCGAAAACGAATTCGAAAACGGCCTCGAAAACGGCTCGAAAACGGCGCGAAAACGCCACTCTGTATTCCCCTATTGAAATTCAAGAAAGACGCGTACACACGTTGTGTTCCCAGTCAAGCACTTCATTCATCCCTGGAAGGGTCATGACGTGCCCCTGCGGTTAAGGTTCCTTTCGAACACCCTGGGTTAGTTGGTCTACTATGGGTGGGTCAAGCAGAGGTATCAAACAAGGACTCTTCTGCTACCCCAGGCCCACATGCAAGTGCAGTCTGTTCCCAAGCCCCAAGTCTCGGTGAACTTATACATTATCGTTTGATTCCTGAACTTCTCAACTACGACTGCCGTCCCTTGTGTGGTTTGTGAAGTTAACAGAAACATACGGCCCTGTATTCTCGTTACAGCAAGGATTTTAATTACTCATCGTTATCGGTAGATACAGCGCAGCCATAAACACCATGGAGAAGCCAGGGTTGCTTCTCTCACCGATCGTCCACGGTCTGTTCATGGAGTGGAATTCTCTGTGAATCTCGCTCGTAGGGAATAGGGATAGGCTCTGCTGTTTTCACAGGTATGGATCAATGCAACTTCAATCCTCAAGCTTTCTCATGCTTTGCGTAGGGTGCTTCGTGCGTATCTTCAGCCCAAGGTAGCTACAACATACGAGAGTTCGCAAACCAGGCATGCGAAAGAGATATACTGGACGATCCAGCGAACCACCAGGAGCATGTGAAGCGGTGAGTTTCTTGCTGCATTATACGCCTTAGGACCATATGCAGAGGACTCAGGAGACACAGAGACAACCAGATATGAATCTTCAAGGGCTTGACGATTAGGGCTCCGTGAAAAACTCCAGCCGGGAGTTATTGACATGTTATTAACCTAGGAAGGTCTGGGGGGGTTATTGACACGAGTTAATAACTAGTTATTGACGCATTACATAAGCATAGTTTTCTTTTGCTAGTCTGAGGGTCCCATCTCAGAGACCTTTCTAGTATGGCGTGTTCGACCGGTGTATCAGACAGACAGTGACACGCCATCAATGTGTATAAACGCCAAAAGTACAATGAGCAGATCTGACATCGATGACAGTGATTTTTTTTTTGCTAATCTTTTTCAATTACAATATAGACCATGACCGCCACCTGCATGACAACAATGACAACGACAGCTATAGCGGTGGGCCTATATCCTCTGCTCTGCCCACCCCAGTGCCCCCTTCATGCCATCCATATACCGCAACCTTCTGCAGCTGACTGCCGACGCATCGCCTTCTCATGCATCAGGAAAAACATTTTGCTATGTAGCATAGCCACTGAGGTACCATGTCACTTAGAGACTCTAACGTCATATGTCGCATCAGGCAGGTGATCTGTAGCACTGTCAAGCTGTCACCGCGTGACACATAGCACACAGTCGCCAATATTGTTGATTGTGCTGTCCCAATAGCTCGTATAGTCGTTATAGCAGTCATTCACACTATGCATTCAATGTAGCCTGTGTGGTCATTATCACATTGTACCCTCAAGTACTACCAATCACATAGCGCGACGAATGTATCTAAATCAATATATGAATTAACGTGAAAGGCGCTCGCCATCTCCAGCACGTTATTTGCCGACCAATCCGAACTAATAAATTTACCACACTGGCCTTGAAGATGGCAAGGGCGCGCGAGCCGATCAACACTGATCACCGAGACGTTGGGCTGGTGGTTGCGTGTGGAACGGGTGACGATGTACTGACCAGAAATGGGCTCACGGCGACGGAGTGCGGTGAACCATTCGACGTACGCCAGTGGATGGGGGTAAACCCCGAGATGATCCGGCAGCTTGAAAATGACACGCACTTGCGCGATACGCATCGCTTGCAGTCAAATACCTGTCAGTGCACACTCGTCTCGCCGAAGACGCCCGGTACTTACCATCAGGCCCAGCAAAAACTGACTGCTGACGTCCTTCGTCCCACACAAATGCCGTATCGAATCTTGCGGGGGATTCAGCCTTGCGGCCACGACCAGTGACCTTCGGCCTAGCACGAATCTTGTGCCAGACACTGCCGTGTCCTGTGACCACACTAAGGCCACTTTCGACATAAATGCGGCTGAATACGTCGAACCGATCCGATTTGATGGGAAGGACCACCTTGTCATGAGTCGTGCGGGAGATAAGAAACTGCTTGAGCGCTGAAAGAAATTTGAGAGCCTTGTACTCGCTTTGTAAATCCTGAACGGAAACCCCACGATCATATGGGTTCTTCCCCACTTTGTAGCGGATTTTCACTAGAGTAACCGGTTTTTCAATGACCGCCAAGGTTGTAGCTCAAGTACAACATACCTGATGGTTCCGGCACAGAAAGGCGGTCCATGATATCCCCAGCCCCCTCATCCAGAGGATCACCCATCCCAGAACCAGCATCCGAGTCGTCAACCTCACCGCCAGGTCTTCCATCGATGGAGTCCGTGGTTTCAGAACGCCTAAGTTGCTTCCAGGCATGGTAAGCACTCTTGTGATGAATTGCCTCTTGGCGTTGAAGCCACAAGGCCATTTGTTCGACATAATCGCGTTTGTTGCTGGCTCGGTAGGCGTCTTTAGCATAGTCGATATGTAGGCGCTCTGGGTATTCCGTGTTGTATCCGTCAGCGCTGCTGAGCGCTCGGATAGAAGAGACGTAATGCACGAGCGAGTGGATCTTGGGGACGTTGAAATGATCGCGAATGCCGAGCTCGACGAGAATATCTTTGCGCGTGTGGAACAAACTCAGGCTCTCTTCCATCTCCTTGTGTTCTGTGCCTGTCCATTGCGAGACCGCGGAAATCCCTTTCTTGAAGTGGCGAAGCCCTGGGTAGTGACCCACAGCCTGAAAACGGGCATCCATCTCCTTCTCGCCGATAACGCCCAGACACCACTGCAGCAGGTGGTCGTGGAAGATTCCTTTGTGGAGTTGATGGAGGATGTCGGGTGTGATGCAAGCGAAGATGTCGGTGAAGGGAAGATCTTTCCAAAAAGGTTCGTAGACTGGGCGCAACCCTTCCATATCAAACTTATTTGATTGTTTGTTTCTTCGCTTCCGCTGCAAGGTCTTCAACGTGTCAACCATACTGCGGTACGTGCATTCCTCGAGGTCTCCACGATCTTTCGATTTAACCAGACAGCGAGGGCAGCGGCTCTCTTTGTTGCAGCCCACAAGGCACTGCTCAGGAAAGTTGGCGATGTAGGCAGCCAGGATCGGATGGACTCGCCGCACGCAACCATCAGCGCAAACCATGGCCTTCCCTCGACGACCAGCATCGACCAGCGGACGCAACAACAACGACATTGCATAGTGGAATAGGCGATGTCCTGCAGCAGACCGGGACTTCTTCTGGAAACACTCCAGCTTGGACACAGGCAAGTACCCGATTAGTATCGTTGCGTGCGCTGACACTCGTCTTCGGACATCTTTCGAGATATTCCCAATGGTCAGATATACGGGCCATGCCTTTTTGTCTCCACTGAACACCGACAACGACGTTTTATCCGAAGACAAGATCACTGGTGCCACCACTGCACCGTCTGGCAATTTTTCCTGTGCATCGCCATTGGCTTGGTCACTTCTCTGACAATCAACGGTATGTACTTACTTGGGTCTCCCACCACCAGTCACCTGTCCACATTTCATCATAGATACGGCTCTCTCCCTTTGCATCCGCATATGCACGCTCTGGGACATATGCCAACATGTCTCGCAAGGCGGGATTCCCAATAAGCTCCGCCACGCATTCAACAGGGTCCCTTCGCCATAGTTCCAGCGTCTCCCGCTTCATGGCCCCATCCTCACTGACTACGTCTCCCTCCACGTCTATCATCTCACATGTCCAACCCGGGCCAGCATACAAAGAGTCCACGCGCTTGAGGAACGAACGTGAATTGTTGAACGAAATGCCACTTTTCCATACCTTCAAAACATGGATCGCGCTCAGCATTGAGCAGGTAAGAATATTTTTATTCGCTTACAGAGGAAAGCTTTAGCAACTCATTGATCTTGGTTTGGCCAAGGTTTTTCATCATAAATTGTGCAAGTTCCCATTCGTCCTCATCACAGAAAGGTGCCCATTCGCTATCGCCCCTCTCAACCTCCGCGGCTTCGAGGTGCTCAAAGACCGTCTTTTGCTTGCCTAAGATTGTGGCAGCGACTCCCGGGTACTGTTCTGTGAAGCGTCCAGAGGATGGCCAACAAGGTCAGTCTCCATTGTCTTCCTCCACTCGCGCACGCTTTGATGGCGGCTCGCAGAGTTCAGGTGGCCCAGGATCAGCGTCAATGCGAGACTGATGGACCAGGTGGCCATCCGGAACATCAAGAGGAATGTCAGGAGGATCCATACCATCAAATGCGTTCTCCCACTCGTAGGGATAGTCCGGTGCACCGTCAATTGTCCGCTCTGGAAGCTCATCGTCTGCGTCGTTCGATACAGTATATTTCATCTGATCAAGGAGCCTTGTCCGTTGATTGCGACACGCGGGTGACTGGGCAATATGCCGCCTGATTCCTGCCTCAGTGGCTATGGGCTTCAAGCAATAACTGCAGCGTTGGGGGGGCATGGTGTGGTAGGTCTGTCGCCTCTGTCGTCTCTGTCCCAGTGTCTCACTGATTTATCTTTTTGACAGCTGGCAATACACTGGGCCATCGCACGCAGTCTACGGACCGATAGGTGGGGCTCCATGTCAACCAAAATATGTCTTTTATTTTTCAGATCATCCCGTGACCATGTCGCGATGCGTGTTCGTGGCGCAACTGATTGTTGATTTCTACAAACAAGCCATATGCAAACAGCAGGTATAAGTGGGTAGTTTGGGTCCTGCCATTGATCGTGCCAACCCCACCTCATCCATTCTTAGTTCCAGCCGCCCACTCCCAGCTCTAATTCACATGCAAACCTCAACCAATGCACTCTATCGCAACGCTGACAAAGAGAACTTTAGAGGTCAGTCCAGCCAAACAACATCGCAGATCGCCACTGACAGTGCTCCAAACAAAAAAAAAAAAGATTCTGGTGGTCGGGTGCGCCGACCATCAGAAAAAGTTAGGCATGCTGTGCATGAACATGAAGAAACGGCCCAACGGCGCAATGCCAAGGCCCAGAAGGAACGTGAACGTCGTCGCCGTCGCCACTTAATGGAGGAAGGGAGCGAGAACGAAGACGAGGAGAACAGCGAAGAAGGGCGGGACATCGACGATGATGATGATGATGAAGAAGAAGAAGAAGAAGAAGGCACTCAGGTACCTCCCATCTTTTTTTTTTTGTGCGCCGTACCGACAGAATATCACGTTAAGTTTAGTAGCCATCCCGTTCCTTCTAAGCTTAGTGCGGTGCCTAGGCAGCGCCCCCTCACATACAGCAACAGCAAAGTACCTAAGGTGGCCGGCGGCAGCAATCCTGAAGTAAGTATTGTCTAGTATTGTAGTCAAGAAGTATTCTCATCAGGAGCAGGGAAACTTCTTTCTCTCGGACGGTGAAGACGCAGGACCGACTCCGCAGGACTCTTTGTCGGAACGACAGACTGTCCAACACAAAAAGAACAGGCATGTTGAACACGCGAGCTCTGAAGGCACGGTGACAGACACCACGAATCGGTGAGACCATCTTGCCTTCATCCATACAAAACCCTCACTGGTCATACTAGCAGCGACGTGCGTGCCAAGAGGCGATGGGAACCCGTTGAAGAAGACAATCCAGAGACAACCATTGTCAAGGCACAAAAGCTCACCGAACACGAAGGTCGTCCACGCGCCCGGGACTATGACGATGTTACCCAAGAGTTTGTCAATGCAGCCATTGCAGACTACCGGGCACGCCTGTGTGCCGAGAGTCCCATGCCTGACCATGCACAGGAGATGGTCCTTCTGAATGCGTCTTGGGCCAAGGCGGTTCAGACCACAGGCGTTAACCTTGTGCGAACGCCCCAGCTTGCTAAACTCGTAAGTGCTGTACCCGCTGTGTCAATACTGTACTTCTGATTTGATATAGATCACCATCCGTGGCTCGCAAGTTCGCGGCAAGCTCAAGGGCAAGCTCCGCCCTCTCGTGGAAGTAATGTTCAATTTCCACAGTAGCCAGACCAAATCGGCGATCAAGAAGAATCGCACGTTAGCGGAGGAGTTAAAAGAAGGTGCCAACTTCGCATTTAAGGTATGCTGGTCCTGCAGTGTGTGCTGGGCTTAGTAGTTACTGATGTGTGGGTGGACAGCATAGGGCACTGGTACAAGATGAGCGCTGTGGTTTTCTCAAGGCGCCGATCATTCAAAAAATCATCAATACCATGTGGTTTGCCAACAAGAACGATGAAGGCATTAAACAACACTCATCGTTCAAGCCGTTCCCGCTACCTGCTCTGGCATTAGTTCTGACGGCGGTAAGTGTTGTGCTCCACCACTGAGTTGGTCGTCACTCATAAAGTTGCTTAGATCGAATGCTGTGTAGATGAGTGGACGACTGGCACATGTACGGATATCTCTTTCACGGTTCAAGACTACCGCACCGGATATGAGTCCCACCTCAAGTGCCTGCAAAATTTTGACGAAGCAACGAAAGAGTTTGGTGTTCTCAAGGGCATTTGTGCCCGGATTTACGAGGATGGACGGTGAGTACACAATCTACGTTAACTGCAGTGACTGACTGTCTAGCTACTAGTATCCATTCCGGTGCACCTGCACTCACCACGCAGCCACAAAATGTGGTGTCCGCGCAAATCATTGCAGCTGCCATCAAAGAACATCAGGAGGGATCAACCACGGAGGACGAGTCGGATTGAGTTCGAGTAGCTAGCTATGTGTGAAGTACAATTTGGGCTATATGTTTTAATTCTATTCTGAGGTGGATTGTACTGCATATGCCTGATTGAGAAATGGAGACTATGGTGTGCTATACTGCAGTGATGGCAAGTGGCAATGGAAGTATACCAATGCCATGATAGAAGGTGAGGGGTCTATGTCACAATATGTAGTCTTGATAGCATACATAGTAGCCCTGCTACATTGGAGACATATTTACATGCCATACTATGGCTACTATGGAGTACTATAGATTTCATACATGGTGCTATATTGCCTTTATATTGGGGACTTGTCAATGGAGCTTTGAGCACTATAGAGGCTATATAGTACTATATTGCCAAGTATCTTTTTCCTGATGTGGTGGAATTCTGCCTCTCGTCGACACACCCACTCTCTGAAAAATACCCCTTCCCTGCTGTGCTCCTCGATGCACTCGTTGGGTATATCCATCAAGCTCTTGGATGTCATGCAGTATTATCTGTCCAACATCATCGTCGCCGGCAACTGCGGGCGGAGTCCTTGCACTTGCATTCACATGCCATCACGAAAGCCATGACCACGACCATTGACAATGACGATGGCCAGCCACCACCACCCGCACGATGACATCAACAGCCAGCACAACTAGTGTGACAACATCAACAGCTCAGCCACCCACGAGCATGATGGCAAGTGCCATCACCGCTCCGAGACTACTGACAGCACCACCACCACAGCTGTTGACGTTGATGGCCCAGCCACACCACGAGCATGAGCACCACCACCACTCATCGTCGATGACACCACCATCATGGCCACGAACATCGGTGGCCCAACCACCCACGAGTACCAGCACCAGCACCACCCACCGCTGAGGACATCACCACCATCACCGTCAACATTGACGGCCCAACCACACCTGCACGACCTGCACGATGACAATAACAGTGTGCTACCACCACCACTGCATGCCAATGTCAATGGCCTAATCACCCCAGTCCGACTAGTACCCTGTCACCACCGTCACCGTCACGCACTGGACAACAGCCCCACCACCACACCATATCAATGATGTTATTTGGACTATCATTATGTAGATTACTCAAAGTTGTGACAGATGTTTCTCCTAGTATAATTACTGCCCGACCCAGTTATAGACACCCCATTTTCACCCCCAAGTTATTGACATGTTATTAACATTGGAGTTTTTCACGGAGCCCTATTGACGATTGACATTGACGCAGATACGTGGCATCTGTGATTCTGGCCATCACTTACGGCAAGACCACCCCCACTGCTTACACTGATTTCAAAGTCGTGTCCATCAACGATCGGGTGATGCGCACAGTATGTCTGGGAATATATCTGGTGGATTCATATCTAATCCTGGAATATGTGCAGTACTAGTATCTGAGCATGCTGGGAGTGTGGCACAAAGAAGAGCTTTCGATAACATATCTATAGGCCAAGGGGAAGCAAGATCTTCGTTTGCCAAGTATCTCCTGGAAAACCAAGAAAAGGAGGGCACATACATTGCTGGGTCGACCTTCGGTTCTGGGACTCATACCGTGCGCTTTTGCCACCTTGGTGATCCCATCACTCATAATCCACCTGACAGTTCCAACATTTGCTGACTGAGAGCCACTCCCAAAACTACAGCAGTCATCACTAAGGCGTCGAGGTGGCGACCAGTCCCCGGAAGTGGGCTAGAGCTATATCATCATTTCTTATGGTTTGTCTAACATGCTCCAAGTGTTCCACTGTCGTTCTTTAGATGTTATCTGGAACGGTTATCTGATCCCTGCTGCCACCTCAGTTGTTGCAAATCGCTGGTAAGCTTCCTAACTAGAGTACGATAGCAGCTGAAACGCCGTCATCCAGGGATATTGCAAATGACCCAGACGTCTTGAACTTCCTAAATCCAGAAATCTTTGACCCTCAACGATGGATCCATGCGTCTGGTAACATTGAGTTCTGCACATGCTCATTCAGTCAGAGGTAGGTGTCATAGAACATGAGAGTCTGAAATCTAACTTGAGTTCATACATTTGTAGGGCATGTTCCGGACAACACGTAGCCAACCGCTCGATCTTCATCACCACTGCGCTCATGCTGCGAACCTTCCGGGTCTTGGAAAATCCAGCCTCCCCTATTGACAGCTTTGGATCTCCAGACACCATTGCTGGCATCCAAACCCCTTCCCTTCAAGGCAATTTTCGAACCACGTGTGAGTAAAGATATGTTGAGGCATTTGTGTGCGCCAGATACCGTGGTGCTTATGTGGCATGTCACTGGTAGCACCATGTGACGACGGCCATTCGCGATGACTTTCATGTGTGTATGTATGTCACATGTACATACTTCTGCATTCTACAGTGCTCGCCAATGACGTTGTCAGTGTTTGTTGCATATATAGTGTTTGCACGTAATTCCCAATCTCACTGGCGCACCTGATTTTGGATGAATGACGTCGGGAGACCTGGCTGCACATTGTAGCAACAAAACTGGGGCAACAGCAACGGGGTAGCGCAAGCGTACCTTTGATAGCTAGTAGCTGGTTCTTGAAGTTGAGTTGTTTTGTGAAGTAGCGAGTAATGAGAGAACAGTTGAACTGTATTGAACTAAGGAACTACAGGGAATCCTACAGGGTATATATACCTGTGGTACATGGTCTGTGCATAGATAAGTATTATTCTCGCCTATTTCACCATATTCCCATATGTAGTAAGTGCAGTTTCCACAAATGTAGTTATCTGGAAACATGCCTGTAACGTGCATCAGCATGTGTTATACATGTGCCTTGCATGTGACAGTTCCGGCTATCTTGTGGAGCCGGTCATGTGATCTACCAGTAATCTGGTTGACACTACTCCGAATCACATGTAACTGTGATCTCTGGAAATCTCCAAGATTAGATTAAGATAAGATATAATCATACTTTCTTGTCGACACTCCTCCTCGCTAAGACTTGAACTCTAGAAGGTTCAGTCGCGAGCGATTGTCTTGGAATTTCTGCCATGTCAGATTCTTCGTCATCATATCAGCTTTTTGCTGATCTGTAGGAACATAGTCAAGCAGAAAAGTATTCTTCTCAACGCATTCACGAAGGAAATAATACTTGATATCAATGTGCTTTGACCATCCTTCCATAACTGGATTTTGCGCAATATGTATAGCGCCCTTGTTATCTCCAAACATCATGAAATGTTGGAGGGAAAGATGACACTCTTGGAAGAGGGATTTGATCCATAGAATCTGTTGTGCGCAATCGCACATTGACATGTACTCGGCTTCTGTTGATGACAGAGCCACAGTTGGTTGTCGGCGAGATCGCCAGCTAACCAAGTCATTGCCAAGAAAGATAGTATAACCGCTAGTTGAACGTCTTGTTTCACTATCGCCTGCCCAGTCAGAGTCCGAATAGCAATCCAGTGACGAAGCTCCTTCTGTAAAATGAAGTGCAAGGTTTGGAGTTGAACCCAAATACTTCACTATGTGAAGTGCCTTCGAGAGGTGTTCTTCAGTAGGATTTGCCATGAACTGTGACATTTTGATTACGGCAAAGGCGATGTCTGGACGTGTGCCAAGCATGACAAATAGGAGTGATCCTATTACGGATTGATACCGCTGTCTTACTGTTGGGCTTGCGTTGTAATCCTTTGGTGCTGTAGATGGTTGATACCCAGCAGGTAAAGGTGTGCGGACGTGTTTGACGTTTTCCATTTGAAAGCGTTTGAGTACTTTCATTATGTAGGGGTGTTGGTGTAAAATCATTGAGCGTTTGACGTGATTATGAGTAATTTGGAATCCAAGGTATTCTTGTACCGGACCCATGTCACGAGCTTCCCATACGTTGAGGAATGCGGTTTTCTTCTTCTTGAGAAGTTTGGCAGAGTTTGACATAAGAAGTCCATCATTGACATAGATGATGAACAGCATGATGCCTGATTTATCTTGGTAGATGTAAACTCCAGGATCTGCTTTGGAACGTTTGAAGTTGAGCTTTAGGAGTGATTTGTGTAGCTCTTTGTTCCATGCTAGTGCAGCTTGCTTCAGGTCATAGAGAGCGTGCAATAGACGATAGGCCTTGTTACTTGAACCTGGTACTTTGAAACCTTCAGGTTGCTCCATGTAAATTTCTTCATCGAGTCGCCCATATAAGAAGGCAGTCTTGACATCAAGACTTTCAATTTCCCAGTCATTTCGACATGCATAAGCCAAGAGCAGTCGTACTGTCTCAAAGCGTGTGAATGGTGAGAAGGTTTCATTGTAGTCTTCACCATAAATTTGTGAAAAGCCTTTCGCAACCAAGCGGGCTTTAAATCTTCCATCCGATTTCTTTGCGAATACCCAGCAACATTTGACAGGTTTTCGATCTGGCGGACAATCCACCAAAGTCCATACGTGTCTATCTTCGATAGACTTGATTTCTTCCTTGCATGCCTGTTCCCATTTCTTCTGTTCATCCAATGGATAGTTACGGATATCCTTAAAGTGATAAGGAATACCCTTGAGCGGCTTTGCTGCCTGCTTCATGATGTAGTTGAGAATATAGTGTTGACCTAGTTGAATCATAGTGTCAACATCAGTGTTTGGAACTATGACGTCTTCCATTTCATTCTCGTCTTCATCCATTGATGGTAGTGGAACAGCGATAGGGGCCTCTTGAGGTTCTGTAGGTGCAGGAGGATTTGGTCTTGTTTCGACCATGGGTTCTGTTCGAGGAATAGTAGGAACTCCTCTTCCTAATACCATTCTAGTCCAATCTTGTTCTCTTGCAATTTCTCGTTCTATATCCACTGGATTTTTCTGACCATAGATATTGTCTGGTCTCAGAGGTGGATTGCGAACTCGAGGGGGATTGCGACGGATTGGATTAGGTATGTTGGGAATCCTGAAATCCGGAATTGGAGTATCTCGGGCTTCTTGATCAAAATAGAAGAACTCTTCTTCTCTGGGACGTGGTGCCTCTTGAGGGCGTTCCCAAGATTGAGTTCGTTTATTGAATACATATCCAAGATCTTCTTCCGGGTGTTGGTTATCAGAACTAGTATGACCTCCCTGAGGAACTTGTGGGTCGTTGTCAGCGACTTCCTCTACTGTAGGTTTAGGGGGGGCGTTGGGTTGGACTTTGTGGCTTTGTGGAGTCACTTTTAGAATTATCACCTCTTGTATGACTCTCATTTGGTTGATATGGGTCAATGGGTGGAAATTCCAGATCGTCGGGTGGAGGTTGGTGATTATTTTCATCGTTGTTACCTGTTGCTTCTTCTAAAGAAGGATGAATTGGTTCAGGTATATCAATTTTCTTTTTCAACTTTTCTTCGGGACAATTTGGGAATAAATTTTCAACGAATGTGGCTGTTGTTTCCAC